>JABFFJ010000369.1:0-28941 GCA_013623715.1 Fusarium verrucosum
ATATTAAATACTATAGTAATTAATTTCTATATAAATAATTCTAGCTATCTTAGTATATATAACCTAGTTAACTTAATAAATCTTACTAGAGCCCTAGTTATATTTATAATAAGTATATACTCACACTACTTAAATGCTTAATTCTTCTTTATATCTTCCCCAATACTTAGCAATAACTACCCTTCTCAAGTCGATGCGCAGAAATCCACTAATAGTTATGTGCTTAAAGATGCGATGCGACGGCTGAGTGGTGTAAAGACTTATCTAGTAAATTGGCCCTCTTAAGGTTCGGAAGTGGGCTGTGATTACTACCCAAATGCTGCCACCCAGGCTCGGGGTTGTGCACTGCTTAAGGCCTCTATTAAGTCAGCTCCAGGGTGGTAAGGATAGGGAGCTGATAGTAAGTGAAAAATATTGTTTAATAAACCTCATCTAATATCTTAAATCCAGTCAAAACTAAGAACCACTTACTACTCTCAATGGCAAAGCAAAAAGGAATCCCAACTCTAATTATTCCCATTCTTATAGAGCCAATAACCTTATTGGTTGTGATTTCGGATCGTGTCGTATAATATCATTAACCTAATACTATTCTTAATAAATTCGAAACTTGGCTATTGGAAGTCTTCTAACTTCAACCCCGGCGCAGACATATCCAGCTCTTCCGAGTTCAAGTATAAACTTTTCTCCAGCTTGCAGGGATCAATCTGCTTTTTGGTGTGCCAGACAGGAGTTTTGATACCTCGGATAATCTCAGCCACCGAAACAACGCTATATCCCAAGAATGGCTTGTCTGGCTTTGACATTGGGAGATTTTGTGCGCTGATCTGTTTCACTAGATACCCAAGAAGTCTGCAAGAACATTCCAGGGAGCAGCCAACTCGGCCTACGACAAGATCCTCCTGCAGGCCATACAATCGAGAGAATAGTTGATCAATTAATTCAACGCGCTCAGTGTCAATCTTTTCTACTTTATATTAGTCACACTCTCTATCTCACTAACTTGCACAGAAGTACACACCAAGGACTTGATTTGGGATCGGTAAATGTGTTTCAGTGAGGCCGTATGTGGTGAGTATTGCAGAGCTTGTTAGACCCATAAAAGCCCCCTGGCTTCGGGATGTCCAGGCGACGAATAACAAGATTGTCTCGTTTTCTCCGAAGTCTTTTGCTGGCTTCGCAGACCGTTCGATAAAGGGCTTCCAAGAGTACAACAGCCAGCCATCTATAAGCATATTCCAAGTATCAAAGAAAATCTGGACAACCTCAAGACAGTCATAGTAATCAACGAGGAGTCCGATTTGTGCTATGGTCTCTAGACCTGTCTCTCTAGGTACCTCGCCGTGATGACCGTGAATGATGTCAAGCAAGATCAAGAGAGCTCCGGCGTTCCAGTCTGATGCCTTGATTTCCAAGAGACCTTCATTATTAGGACTCGACTCTCGAAACTTCCCTTGGATCATCGTCCTAAAGACTGGCGACACGATAGATAGGTGCTTAGTTGATACTCGGAATTCGATTTGATTCGGTTCACCATCCTCGCGATGTGGCTTTAGCGATGTTATCTCATCGTAAGTGCTTGGAGATTTGGTAGTTTTGTTTTCATTCGTTTGAGGCGAGGCGCTTGTCATGGCTTGAGCTACCTTAATACTATCAGCCACATTTTTATCTGCTATCGCGTAAACGTTTTGTAAATTTGGGCGTTGCAAAATCAGCAGTGCATCGGCCTGGGGATCAAGCTCCAGGATTGAGTTCTTCATTATACAGGCTCGAAATCCAAGTCATTAAGGTGCGTATAGTAGGTCCAGAATCGGGCTTTCCCCCGCTTTGGGCAATGAGCGATATCTGTCTTGGACTTCCTGCCTCAGTCACGTGCCTATGCTATAACACACACGGGAGAATAGACACCTAGATCATATGACATAGCTTAATAGAAAGTCGCAAAAGTAGAAAAGTTAAAGTTTATACTATTATGGCCTGATAGCTAATGCCGACTGGTTTATGGCATAGTATTCACTTAGTTAAATAAAGGTTTATAATAGAAGAGATGCAGTTAGGCTAATATTAAATTAAAATGCAATAAATAACTAAATAGGCAATAAAAATAAGTATTATATATTTTATAAGATATAATTTAAACCTTCTAGCATTCTTTAATCTATATATATAGTGTAATATATAAAATAAAAGTAACTTTATTTTACTTTTTATATTCAGTCTAGGTTTAATTCTCTTTAACTGTTATTTAAAAGTAATTTAGAGTGAATTGTTTAAATAAATTTATTAAGGCTTTGCCTTTTAAATTGACATTGAGGTATTAATTACACCCTTTCCTTATATAGTCCCATAAATAGTTTTACAACTGGTGACGTTCCTTTACTAACACGCCAGTTTCACATTGCTGTCCACCATAACCCTATTTCTTCCATCCTCTCCATAGGACTTAATTGTGCATCAGGCCTTGTGTCCTTTGACGGCCGTAGGGCCTGGTTGTTCCGGTAAACAGGAGCCGTATACATATGATACTGCCGTCTAGGGGCAAAGAAATAAGTATAATAATAAGCAGCTACACCAGAAAAGTCAGTATTTTTCTCCATTGGGGAGTGCATTGGCGAGGCGACGTACCACCTGTAGCGACAATAGCAGCGGTGGGGAAGAGGCGAGCTGCCCGGGCGGTTATTTTTGGAATGGCCCGAATTTGCGGTTGGGGAAAATCGAAGTGGGGGAGTGCTGAGCCGAATGAATTTGTTGTCATGATTGAAGGAATATTTGATAATATTATTTAGATGTGTTTGTGGTCTTCTTAGGTTGGTTCAATTGAGATTTGATCAGATTTGATGATGAATACTGTATGTATCGTTCTGCGGTTCAGTCAATTGTCTTTTATCCTTTAGAATTTCCGGCTCGAGCCGATGGGTTCGGTCTCGTGCACAACTCATGTCGCTCACAGGAGCAAAACTCGAATGGTAATCCTGGTGCTCTGTGGCCTGATTGCCGTAAGCCGCTGATGGCTATCTCATCCCTCTAAGATAAGTTAAAGACGCGTGACCTCGAGTCGTCTCACATTTTGGCCGACTGTCGTCATTCTGCTCCGAGCTTGACCCCTGTCTGAGTCGTATAAATATGGATTAGTGGCCTGATGGTGGGTTGGCTGACTTCTCTCAACCCAATTGGTGCGCGAGTTATCGTACGATTCAAGGGAAAGAGAAACACCTAATAGCACCTGTAACAATTCGATCATCGGTATCTGTAAATTCCGTTCATTTATCGACCCAGTCTTGTTGACAGAGAACTGTCTATTGTCTGCCCGACGCAGTTATCGAGGCAAAGTATTATCATTATGAGGAGGCTAGTGTATGTGGCCGTGCTGTGAACTCCACCAACCTACGGAGTACCCACGCCTAAATCACCGAATCTAGATAAGACGAAGATAGCACCTGTCCTTCCACGACATTCAGTATTCGGTACTTGAAATATTGTCTTTACATAGGTGCTCCAACGCCACGAACTTGAGGTTGAACCTCAGCATCTAGAAATAACCCGAGGAAGCCTTATGTCAGTAGTGCACGGACTACATCTATCTAGGTTCGCTCTGTTCCTCGTCACGGCTACTCGCTCGAGTGCTTCGTTTCACTTTCGCTCGTTATTATGCATGCGCGTCTCTTTTGTTTCATCCTGCGATTATTTCTTTTATAATGATACGTTTCTCCCTAGTTCCCACTGACATAGCCTCGACTCTCAAGCGTGAGTAGAACGTCCAGCCTGAGCCAGGTAAATAAGTTCGTCATTTCACGCGTCACAGTCGCTTCAAGAGTTGAAGATACCGACCTCGATCATACGCAAACATTCGCACAGCCAGCTCTCCGTCTGAATCGCATCCTGTTAATGCCGTTGAATATATCCAAGTCGATCATTGCCATACCTCAATGTTCGGAATCGTGAACACGACCCAACAACTCAACTACACCCTTGAGCACCTCGTCGGAAGCTATTCTCTCGTTGCCGATGACCTTTACGAGCAAGACAAGTCCGTCATTTCCGCGATTGTTGACTTGCGCCTTATCAAGAACAAAGAAACATGCGACGAACTGCCCGTTCGTTGACACGATGGCGATTTGAGGTGGGAATCTGAGCACGCGCTCCAAAAAGATATCTGTTCCTCGCGTGTTGTACCGTTTCTGGAAGATTCAAAGTGCACGCATCATGCCAGCGAGGTTTGCAAATGGCATGTCTTCTGTGCCAGTGGATTGGGTACAGCCGACATCGAAGAGTTGCTACTTGGGAAAGGGTTCTAGATATCATGCGCTTCGCGCCGGGAGAGTTGGTGCAATGGATGCATACACAGACGCAGTAGTTAATGGTTCGGGGGGGCATTTGTAGATTCTGACAAGCCATGGCCATGATATACCGGGAGGCGCTTGTGATTTCTGACTAATAAGCCTGACGCTTAGGGGTTATAGTGAGTTTCGTGAAGAAATGGGCTTAGTATTAATTAAGGTTGGGGTCATGCTTGAACCAGACAGCTGAAGCTGACGCAAGGACCATCTTAGTCACGGAACGGGCCGAACCTTAGGTTCGTCGCGCACATATAGCAGCTTGTGTCATCCTAGCGGGGAATTGATGAGATGGCATCCTCTCAGCTGATGGGCAAGACACAGAAAAGGATCAGTTCCACGGCAACTCGACTGCGACTCGACCTTGTGTCCCCAATAAAAAAAAGAAAGGGTTGGCACTCTTATACAGGTGTTGGGACGTTCCTCCAATGGTGGCCTCCTCATCCTGCTCCTATAATCGAGAAAGATTATCACTGAACATGCTTTCCGCTTGATTAGATCGGAGTAAACTGTCGACATAGTGAATTTCTCATGAGCTGCCTCCGCTCGATTTGCGTAGTGCTTCGTAACTACTGGCCTTTCTCTTTGACCGATATCAGGATTGGGCTCTTTGTGAAGGTCACTTCTGGATAGTGGCGCCAGGTGTACTGTTGAGATATACATACATTGTCCTCACTAATGTAGGATGTGGGAAGACCAAGCGTTCAGCCATCATGATCGAGCAGCCAAAGAGCCAGCTCTATTGCGAGATACCCATGCCTATGCGCATCCTAGAGGATAGCATATTCGGCATTACATTACATCGACTCTAAAGGGCTATCATCACTTTACAACAAAATCGAACCGTTAATCGAAGCAATACTGACATCTAGATTAGATCCTATCTCTGATTGTTAGTAAGGGTAGCGGCCTCTCGTCGCGGATACGCCTGACCTAGGCCAGCGCCAGTAGGCCGTCCGTAATCATTAACGAAACCATCGACCAGTCTGGCCTGTTCTCACTCCCTCGCCAGCTTCCGCGCCTAAGATGGGTTTGTCTCCGTTGACCATCCAACGCGTACTTAACGCATAGAATTTTCTGATTTGGGTGAGGATTGACATTAATGCGCTTTTCTACATCATACCCCAGACAATATCCGAAGAAACTCAGTCAACTACGTACTGCTATCAAGAGCTATAAACACCATTAAGGAGTTTTTAATAGAGTTACGTGTCGAGACATGACAGTCTGGTTTAATATCTGGATGTCCCTTGAGCTATGCCTGGAGGAAGCGTTTCGTTGTGCAATGACGATGGGAGCTATCGCCCTTTAATATTAATTTCTGGGATAATCTAGTTGAGCACTTATCTATAATCAGTCTTGGAATACAGTAATACACATTATAATCACATATTTGACGCCAGCAATAAGTAGCAAATGAGTAATAGAGCGCGCGAAAATGGAATAGTAACTAACAAAAAAACCGGTACCAAAACTGGCAACCGAGACTTTTCCAAGGGAATTCTCTCCTTGGCCAATCCTCCGTTACGCTTGGGAATCCTGCGGAGAGAAGCCCGTGATCGACAGGGGTGACAGAAGAGGAGCGGGGTCAAGTACTTGGCTTCGGGAGGCATTTGCTATTGGCAAAGGTTTCCGAAATGTACATCCGTTCTCCTCATCCTCTCATTATATGAATGCGGGAATGCATGCATATGCGTATCTCCCGCGGGACTGACTAGGCACAGCGGGTGCTTTGATCCCGCGGGTAGAGTCATGTAGGGTGTGAGAAGACCACGTTTTCATGGGTAGACTGGATGGGATTAGTTAGTGAATTGAGCCCTGGTTGGCAATAAACAAGTCAGGGCTCCATATGCCAAGGCCTTGCTTAAAGTTTTCAGTTCAAACTATTTTAGCCTTTGGATTTGCAGGTTATTAACCGAGAGCTTGGCCCGATAGTAAGATAGAGCCGTGCCAAGATGGGAGCGATTCATGACATGGATAGTCAAGCTCTCAATTGCCATCCTGCTCAGGAGAGGCTGTAATCGTGGCAAGTATTAAGCAGGTATATGAAATCTTGTAATTATGAACGGACAATAGCTAAATCTCAAGACCATCATTTCTCGTCGGGAGCTTTCTTATGGTTTGCTTTAAATCTTATTCATATCTCAGCGCCGATCTCCAGCCGAATTCGTCCTTAGCTTATGACACTTAGCTAGCATATGTACATACTGTAGAGGTTCTAAAAAACTCCCGCTTGGCACGGGAAGAGTCGGACACGGGAACAGGCGCTGTTCCCTCTATAACCCCAAGATTGTTGCGTAATTGGAGAACACTTGGCAAAATGGTAAATTCTTGTGGTTGGCCAATGGCTGGTTTTGAAACGGGTGGTACGAGAATATCTTTTTTTCCTAACATGAGAATACAAATTAGAGCAAGGACACCATATAGACATGTGAATCTTTCCCACGATGGAGTGGAGTTCAAAGACTATATAAGCCAATCTAGAAGTTCTTACTAATAGCCTTATACTCAGTCGCCTCCAATAACAGACATATAGCCATAGATTACAGAGAAATAACACTTAATTACAGTGACGGCCCAAGTTGCAGTGAAAAGGAAAATAACGAGACAGTTGTTGGTTCCCAGTGGTCGCATATGGTACCCCGCGTTGATGTGAGGTATCTAGCCTACCCCAGAAGCCTTCAGACCCCAGTTTTGACGCGAGATATTCCTCCCCCGGACTCTTGGCTCGCCTCCATGGGGAGGAAATCTTCTCCAGCCAAGAAGACGTGAGATAAATGCGGGTTTTTTTCTCCAGTACCAGTTTGCTTGTGTCTCTCGTCTATAAAACACACTTTCTACCTGCTTCTTAGACGTTTCGCTCCTCCCCTACAGCCTGCCAGCCTGGTTGTTTTGAAGCTCTTCCGGACCTCAAACATTTCAAGTGTCACATATATTGAACCCGCACTCTATCTACCAAGAACCTACCCTCATAAAGATTATGTCACCCCATGAGAATGCGAACAGTAATATGTCGCAAGACATCCAGGCTCCCGCATCTCAGGTTGACCCTCTCTCCAACGGGAATCAGGACCTAAAAACTACCGATACCGCTTCTGGCATTGAAAAGGAACTGGCCATGGTGGAAGATGGCTTTCTAAAAGCTGAAGGCCGCCTACCCTGTCCAGAGGAGCAGATCGACGCCCTAGGCATTCCCAACTGGCGCGAACTCGAAAGGAAGATTGTCCGTCGTCTTGACATGACCCTCATGCCCTGTGTCTGGTGCCTTTACTTTTTCAATTATCTGGATAGAGCATCTATTGGACAAGCCAGACTGAGTACCCTTGACGAGGACCTAAACTTGACGGGGGCCAACTTTTCTTCGGCTGTCTCCATCCTTTCTCTCGGTTATGGTACGACTCCCTACCCCGTAACTTGAGTACGGGAGAATCCCCTGTGCATACTAACTTTTCCAGTCCTCGGTCAGGTTCCTAGCAACATGCTAATCACCAAGATTCGACCTAGTCTTTACCTTTGTCTCATGGCTATTGTCTGGTCTGGTGTGAGTGCGGCTACCGTCGGAGTCAAATCCTACTCAGGGCTCATGGGTGTGCGTTTCGCTCTCGGTCTCGTCGAAGCGCCACTTCTTCCTGGAGCTATCTATCTTCTCGGTTGTTGGTAAGTCCCTCTAGCTTTATGTATGCCGAGGCTCTTTGTGAGCTCACACGATTTCCTCAGGTACACGCGGAAGGAGGTCGCCTTCCGCATGGCTATTCTCTACTCAGCGCAGACGATAGCGTTCTGCTCTGCCGGACTTATTGCTGCGGCCACCTATGCCACTTTAGAGAAGGTACACGGCCTTGCTGGCTGGCAGTGGCTATTTATCATTCTCGCCACTGCTGGGTCCGGCTCTGCCATGGTTTGTCTCTTCTTCATCCCCGACTATCCTGACTCGAAATCCGGAAGCGCCATGTGGACTATGACCGAGGATATGCGTAAGGTTGCTGCGGCCCGTGTGCTGGCTGATCGTCCCTCTACGTCAGAGGCTAAGACTGGTGCCTGGGAAGGGTTGAAGCTCAGCATCCGCGACCCAAAGCTCTACATTCTTACTCTCATGAACATCACTATATCTGCCGCCTATGGGTTTTCTAACTTCTATCCTTCGATTGTCCGCGGCCTGGCCAAAGACTGGGGTTACAGCTCAGTCATCGCTCTCGTGCTCACCGCGCCGCCATACATATTCGCTGCCATCGGCTCATACGTCAATGCATGGCACTCTGACAAGTGAGTCCCCGAATCAATTGTTCGACCGCCAAGTACTAATGGTTTTCTCACAGGGTCAAGGAGCGGGGACTGCATTATGCAATTCCTGTTGCGGTTGCTTGTCTTGGATTCATTGTCTGCCTGGCAACCACCAACCCTCAGGCCCGATACGGTGCCTCGTTTATCTATGTAGGCGGCATGTATATCGCAAACCCTCTTATAATGGGCTACGTCACCGGCATGTTCTATCCCGAGTTCTAATACCACTCTTGAGCATCCACTAACTATTGTGCTATAGGTGCGCTTGCAAAAACCCCTGAAAAGCGGGCTGTTTCTGTTGCCTTGTGCAATCTGCTGTCTCAAATCGGTAAGTTTGACCTGTACCTATAGTTATGTCGTGATTCTAATAATATTCAATAGGAAATTTCACTGCACCTTTCATGTTCGTCACAACAGAGGAGCCTCGCTACATCAGCGCCTTTATTGGCATGATGGCCTTTGGTCTAGCATCCAGCGCCTGCGCTATAGTCATGAAGATCTGGCTTATTCGGTCAAATAAGCGACTATTACGTGAAGCGCAACAGAATGGTACCGTATATCAGCCATATGTGACATAAGGCTCTGCGGCTATATCTCATCCTATATGCGTCTTCTTGAGGATCCGCTTCATTGTTACGGAGGTAGATACTGGCTTTAGTACTCATAGCCCACTACCTAGGCAATCATAAGTGGTTGTGAAGCAATACTGAAAATAGTCGCAATTAAAGATATTATCTTTTAAGTCTATGTTCCTGTGGCGTCATCTATCTCGAAGTGGATATTGGGGGGAACCTACTTATGTCGTGTTGGTAAAGGTAGCAGCTGCTACTTCTGCCTGGGAAGGTGAATATTCAAGCTCTTAGGGAATGTATTAGCAATATATTTCTATGATAACAGTGTCTCAACCCTCTCTACTTTTCATCACTATGTTGCCAAATTCAACAACCTTGAAGGAGTACCTACCAGGCCAGACTCATATCTATGGAAAATCACTATTCAAGCGCCAAGCTGCTCATTCAGATTTCCTTCATGCCAATAACCCTCATGATAAATGCAGATACCGTGATCTTGGCAACAATACCAGGATGCAGCAGGACTTTTATTCTTCCATAGTTGGTCCCGTAATTACTGCGCCGCAAACAGGAGAATAAATCGCTCAACATTCGATGTTCATATTGCTATCCTACTTACTTAACTCACGATATATTCAACGTTGGTCGGTTACTGAAGCTTGATTGTCCTCAAAATGTCTCTAGACACGCCTGCAGACACGCCTGCAGACACGCCTACAACGCGTATTCTCCCTCCCCAGCATTGGGCTCAACAAGTTGTTATTACCAGCCCCAGCCGCAATACCACATGCTTATCGTATGATAATAGGGCCAGCCCCAAGACGATACGGACACAGATTCCTCCCTTGGTAAAGACAATGAATCCTCAACTGCCTCGATTAGTTCCAGCATTCTACACTACAGGACTATTCATGGGCGATCCTATCACAGTGAACAGGGAAATGCCCAGTATTGGTAAATATTTAGATTTCAACTTTTCCTTGGTCATGGTTAGCTAATGAAAACGTGACAGGGGCGCCAATGATGCAACCCAGAATGAGGCGATGGATATCAAGTATGTCTACTGCCTTTTGTCGATATTCGCTGCTATTGACTTTCTTTTAGCCACCATACACTCACTCTTGGTATTGGGGGGAAGCTCTTTCTGGCCCCCCTGGATAAGGATGATATGAAGGTGCAGTTCGTTTCTAATTGAGATTTCAGTTCTTTTACTTACAATACAGTTTGTTGTCGATATTGGGACCGGAACAGGTAGGCAAACCCGTATAAAATGTGTTGCTATCCCCTTTGCTTACTGCTATGAATCACACAGGTATCTGGGCCATGTTAGTAATGATCTGTTGCGTGGACTTGGATGAGATGCTGATATTGCAGTGACCTTGCCGACGAGTATCCCAACACTCGCGTGGTGGGAACAGATTTATCACCAATTCAGCCGTCTTGGATTCCGCCGAACCTCCAATTGTGAGTCCTGGTTACATGTCTATTGTGCAAAGACTGCTTTCTTAAATACTTACAGTGCTAATTATATAATGCAGTGAGATTGAAGACTGCACCCGCGAGTGGACCTTTAAATCTGACTCGATCGACCTTGTACATATGAGATGGTTGGTTGGCAGTATTCCAGACTGGAATTACCTATACAGTGAGGCATTCCGATGCCTCAAGCCAGGAGGCTGGATTGAAAGCCACGAGGCTTCGTCGACTATTACTAGTGACGATGGGACAGTCAAGGAGAATTCAGCAATGGCACAGTGGGGCAAGTTCTTTGTTGAAGGAGGTAAAAAGCTTGGTTCAAGCTTTACAGTTCTTGAAGACAATACGCAGAAGAAGGAGATGGAGAAAGCCGGCTTTGTTGATATACACGAGTTCAATTTCAAGGTAAGCCCGCCTTCCACAGTAACTACTGAAAGAATGTTCAGAAGAATTCAAGGCTTACACTACACTACTCATTAGTGTCCTATTGGAGGATGGCCGAAGGATCCTACCTTGAAAGAAATGGGACGTTATACAACATATGGGCTCGAAACTGACTCTGAAGGTGCAGTTCTCTTTATGGCTCACACTCTTGGCTGGAGCAAGGATGAGATCCTTGTGTATGTTGCTCATCTTCGCCGAGAGCTGCGTGAGGGGAAGTCTCATGCTTACTATAACCAAAAGGTGGTCTGGGGCCGAAAGCCTGGTGTTAAGGAGACCACTGCTTAGAAGAGATCTGTTGCTTATTGATGCAAGAGATTGTATGGCGCATGAGGTGGCGAAGCATGCTTTGCATGGCTTTTGAGGTATATGTTCAAAGTTAACTATGTAGTTATAAAGCTCATGCCTCTCTTCAAGAGTCCTTCGGGATATTCGGCCAATTGGAAACGATAAAAGAAGATTAGCATGGCCCCTGCACCATACCTCTTTTCAAGACCGAGCAATATTAAGCTGAGCGATAAATTGAGGTTTATCACCTTGTGCAGTCATATATCCAAGAAGTGTGAGCCAAATCGTTAGGGCCAATAAAGAGCATATCCATGCCAGGGGTAGCAGCAATTTCGTAAACATTTTCAACACTGGCGCAGGTCTCTATTTGAATCATAGTAATAATGTTCTCATTGGCAGACCTCATATACTCAGATGTTGCGAGGGCGTGACCGATAGTGGGAAATGCAAAGCCCTGGCCTTAAACGCCTTAAGGTGGTAACTTAGAAGAAGCGACAATTTATCGAGCCTGCTCGCCGGTATTACCTAGTCTAAAGAACCATAACACTATGTCTACTAGGGTGAAGTGCTCACTCAATAGTATTATACATTGGCCTGTAAGTATAAATAAAGGAAAATACACTAAGATATTAAGCTAGTCTTAGCCTACATAAAACAGCCTGATTTCTATTAACTGAGCTTCCAGGACTGCACACTACAGTAAAGTTATGCCAATCACGAGTTAGGTCAACATCCAGTCCCTTCACAGCATCATATCGTTGCAGCATTCGAACAAGAACATACCCAGCCTCTGTCAATGCGAGCTGCTGGCCGATACAGATCCTTGGGCCTCCATTGAACGGTACGAAATACCATGCGGCGCTCGCGGCCCCCCTCTTCTTCTCCCAACGCTCAGGAACGAAGTCGTCCGCGTCATCCTCGCCCCAGAGATCCTTGCGCCTGTGAAGCACATGCGTGCTGAAGTTGACTTCTGTGCCTTCAGGGACAAAGATGGGACTTTTTCCGTCTGGCCCGCCGCCTGTTGGGAGGGTTGTGTCGCGGAGCGCGCGGCGGGAGTTAAACGGTACAACCGAGTGTAGTCGCAGGGTCTCGAGAAGTACGTGCTGAAGATATGTGCATTCCTTTAACGAAGCAAATGTCATCGTACTTGAAGTGTCATCAGGGCTACTGCCAAAAGTAGAAAGGATCTTGGAGCGAAGTTTTGCAAACACACGAGGGTTGCGGAGGAGGCAGTACCATGTCCAACTCATCAATGAGGCTGTAGTATCTCGTCCCGCAGCAAGAAGCCCAAGGACTTGTTCTCTGACCTCTTCATCCCCACTGCTGCACCGCTCGCGGAGGACTTCAAGAAAGTCATAGAGTGCTTGGGAAGAGCCCTCCCTTTTCGATATATCTGATGCAGCAATAGCACTGTCAACAAAACCATGCAGAGTCTCCACGCATGAACGCAGTTCGCGCGTGCCGTAGAGCCAGTAGAAGCTGCGTAGGCGGATGCGGGTGCCGAGGATGGCCACCATGCGTTCAAAGGCGTGATGGAATTTCACTCCAGGGTGGGAATCATCTCCATCAAGAGACGCTTGGAGGGTGGATGTGCTCTGACCGAGGAATAGTTCCGTCGCAGAGTCCAATGTGAGAGACGGGAGTAACGTGGCAAGGCTGACGGGCCCATACCATAGGCCGCCTTCAGCGATTGGACTCTTCTCCTTCTCGATGCAGCGAAAAAGAGTCTGAACATGTTCTTCCAAGAGGTCAAGCCGGGAAACGTTACCACGGCTGAATAACGGCCTCATCATGTCTCGTGCCGCGCGCCAGGCGGCACCATCGACCGCGAAGATGCTTCTACCTAACACAGTCCTTAGGTTTGTACTTCGCGCGACGCCCATTCCAAAGTCGTTGAACTGAGTTGCCAGGATTGCTTGGATATTGCGAGGCTCGGCCGTGACGAGGTTGGTGGTGCCCAAGACAGACATACGGAAAGTGTGAACGCCCATGGCAGCGAAGCGGTTGGCGACATGGTCTGGTGTGCGCTGTTCACGGTCTGCGCGGAGGGAAGCGAGGAGTGTGTCAATTCCAAATGGTAACTTTGATGGTTCAAGGGGTGCTGGAAGGCAGCCTCGTTGCCGAGCCCTACGAGCATGGCAGACCTTTTTATGTAGCAATTTGAGCAGATGGACTAAAAGGAGGACAGCTGGTAGCAAAATGTACAACGGGATGAGCTCATGGAGCTTTTCAATTGAGGATGGAAACATGGGTAAGCGAATGGCCTTGTAAAAGGGTTTTTTAAAGAAGTCCATGATTTTTGTGGTTGACCATGCCAGTTACCAGACTTTGCGAAAGCGTTCGATGTAAAATGGTGTCTTTGTGGTCGTACACATTCTTGGACAAAGTTACTGATTTCTCCATTCATCTCGGAATTGATTCTTAGATGGATACACTTAGATGAATCTACCGAGCTATTGTAAAGCTATGGTGGTAGTTTCATATTCCCTAACATCACCGTGCTGACAGGTAACCTTGCCATTGGTCGAAAAGCTGGCATCCGACTTGGAAAATGGCGGTCACAAGATAGGGTACTCTGCAACTGAAGAATTATCAGGGCTTAATGTGGATTAAAGTCGAATGTCAACTAGGGGCATGGGAGATAAGAAAAGAGCAGGGGTCCTGGTCCCGAAAGAAGTCATGACTCGTACAATATCGGATAACTTGCCTGGCACAGGGAGTCTACCAACCGGATTCCTGCGAATAACACGTGGACTATGAATGTTTGAATAGTGAAACGACGACGTTGCTCGACCAGGTTTGATACATGGTCGGTCTGGCGAGGAATTATGACACGAGCATTACGTTCTTGGGCAGGAAACCTCTATCCTTGCCTCAACACTTCTGAGACGAGACTTTTCTGGTTTTGCAGTAAAAGCCGTATACTTCTGCCATGTCCAACTTTCATTGAATTATCTTCCAACTACATTTTTAATCCTACACTTGACCCCTCTGTGTTTATAGCTGCTTAACCGTGTGAACTCAAGGTATTTATACCTCATCCTTAGTCCTTTCTTATAGCCTCAGCGTTGCAGAACAAGATTCAATGGTTGTTATAGAGGCTTCCTTGAGTAGAAATCCGTAATGTGAAAAGAAAGCCGTGTTCGAATTACCCGTGTGAGCTTGATGTATATCCACAAGACTTTCAATCCCTCCGTAATAACTGTGTGAATTACACAATGGTTCATGTTTCCTTCCCAGCAACCTTATTCGAGTCTGATCTCGGATAGAGATTCACCAGCAACGGTAACTTCTCCCAGACGACAAAGGTACCTTGTTTAAACCACCAGTCCTCCGACAAATCATGAAGCTCAAAGTCGAATCTCCAGACCAGCATTGCAAATGTGAGGGCCATCTCGGCATTCGCCATCCTATAGGCAAAGTAAGCGTCTGAGGTCATCATGAAGCACGACCGTCACTAAAATATTGATTTGTACGTACGACTTTCCAATGCAATTGCGAGAACCGAGGGAGAACGGCTGAGAGGCAGCCCTGTCGTCGGAGGCGAACTCCGAGTCCAAACCTATATCAAGCCATCGCTCAGGGATAAATTCATCAGCACGGTGGAAGTTTACTTCTGAATGGCCTGAAGCAAGTTGATTCACACCGACCGCATAGCCACCTGGAACCCACTGACCCTCAATGAACTCTCCTTTGCCCGGTACCCAGCGAGGAAGTGTGCCTGGAGTGGGCGGATATAGTCGCATACCCTCAGTGATACAGGCGCGGAGATACCTGCAGTTCTGTGTGGAAATCATGGTAATCTCTTCTTCATTGTTGAATGTAGTGCGGACTTCGGCCTTCAGCTTATTTAATGCTTCCGGGTTACGAAGAAGCTGATAAGTGATGCCAGCGAGGCCCCCTGCTGCAGTCCCACTCCCGGCGACGATAAAGGTACTCGCAAGCATAGTCAGTTCAATGTCGGTTAACTTCTCCTCTTGGCTGTTGGCCAAAATGTAGGAGAAGAAGTCCTTACTAGCAGACTTCATCTTTATGCGACGCTTCACCTTCTCAGCTGTCATGGCCAAGTGCTTGTTTCGTGATTCAGTAACACGACGTGGTGAGATCCAGATCAAAAAGTCGAACAAGCCGTATTGGACTGCAAGCTGGATCCAAGGGAAGCTCTTCGTACGTGCGCCGATGACGCGAATCCAGGGTTGGTCCGCGTTTTCAAGGCAACCGGCGGGTGCTCCAAAGGCGAGATCTGCTCAGTTTCTCGGCGTTAAAATGTGCCATTGAATTTGAAGTGTAACGGGAAACATGCTGATGGCGAGAAATAAACGTACCAGATAGAATGTCAAATGATAGCAGATTATACCAGAGAGACATGTCGACAGGTCCATGGTTGGAGAGCTTCCCAATCTGCTGAATGAACGTTTTTATATAGTTCTGGAAGTAATACTCCTGTTCTCGCAGAGCACGCTCAGAGAAGGCAGGATTAATAGCACGCCGAAGCCTTGCGTGTCGATGAAGCTCCTCTGTTGCTAACGTCCTTCGACCGCTGATGGAGGCGGGTGCTATACCACGGCCATCCAAGACCTTGGGGAACTCCGGTGAGCGCTGTCCATAGATCTTCTTCCACGCTGCGCCACTAGTGTACGAGAGCTCATCAGGGGCGATGCGAACAACAGGGCCATATTGATCATGAAGGTCGCGGATCTTCCAAGCCAATCGCCCCTTCATATTCACATAGTTCCATGGGATCCGCGAGATTGCCCAAAGTTTGGGACCTGGATAGTGCCGCAGTGGGCTGAGGAAAAGGTAGTAGAAGCTCTGGCAAAAGATGTAAAGCGTAATCTAGCCAAAGTCAGACTCGAGGGATCGGGATGAAGAGACGTCAAAAACCAATATTTAAAGGCTTACAAAACTGAAGCACCCAACCGCAACGTTACCGATGGTGAGCTTTGGCGTCTTCACTAGCAGTGCTTGAATCTGGTCTGATACCATCTCTGACTTGAGCATGATGAATCTCAGGCAGTCAGCTATTGACAGAAATGATGGAGAAAGGGGGAAACGTCGACGATGGGCGTGGTAGGCGATCCGGATCCTCCATACTCTCTCCTTCTTTTTCCCTCCTTTCAGCTCGCTCCTTGTCCAAGATTCTAGGGGGTTGTCGCACGAAATAGTGGTGTGGACAACCCTTCACATTGACAGATGCCATTGTTGACCAGTGGAATAGATTGACTCTTGCACGTTGGTCTGTGGGGCAGGTAAAAGACGGACTGCAAGACTTCCCCGAACTTTTGTATGAGGGTCTTAGATCCCTGTTGTGCCCGGGTTAACTATCTACTGAATTGGTCACTGGCTAGAAGATATCTGTATATTGTAGGAAGCCCACGTGGGGTATATATTTACTTCTAATTGTAGAAAATCAAGCTATCTGGTTAATTGGAATTCCCCCCTTATTGCCCCTTCGAAGCTATATATATATTTATGAATATATATAAATTCGGGGGTTCGGGTATACTTCAGGCAGCCAAAACAAGTAACTAAAATGATATAATCTCCTACCTACTGTACATATGTATGGCAGTTAAATGCCGCAGGACTCTTCCGTAATTTCATACTTGGGGAGGATCTAGAGATCGGCCCTACCCGATTATGGCAAAGCCGTCCCCACTACTGGCCGTGCCGTGGGGAATAGGACGGAGACTAGACCCTATTCGTGGAAACCAAGCTCAACGCTAGGCCTAGGCTTGTGCATGACATGTGGGTTAACGGCTCTAACGGCTCCTTAGTGCGGGATCCTAGTCGGTGCTGTCAGGGGGATTTCGGTTAGCCGTCGTATCGGATATGCCACTCACGGCGAACTTCAAGAAGGATGATGCCGACTTCGGACTCTAGGTAACACTTAGTGTACTTTACTTAACTCCGTATAGTGTTATTTGCCAAAGAGCCTGGTGGCAAAAGCTAGACTTTTGCAGACTTTACTTTCCTAATAGTCACTATAACTCATCACCATCGCGTTCTCACCTTCGGAACATAAGAACAATTCTCGTCATGAGTGTAGCGACAACCCCAGAAAACCTGCAAAGAGACCTTCTGCCGAAACTGTCTAGCGCGGCACGTCTTCATCTGCCTGGCTCACAGGAATTTGCGAAGTCTAACTTACGCTTTACTGAATATGAGCGCCCAGTTCGTAACACTTTGCCCATGGGATGGATCACATCTCGACAAGAACCTAGTTAATTGATGTGTATGAGATCCAGACGTACCTAGCCGCGATCGAGCCAGGCTGCGACGAAGACGTGATTCAAATTGTCAAGTACGCACGGGAGAAAGATGTCCCCTTTGCGCCACGATCAGGCCATCATGCCGTAACTACGACAATGCGACAATTGAAGAACGGCATATTGATCGACATGCGCTCGCTGAACAAGCTGGAGTTCGACCCTGGTCTTCGCCAAGTGACCGTTGGAGGAGGTGTTATAACGGATGATTTTGTTAAATTTCTGCAATCGGTCGGGATGGAAGTCAGTAAGTAACAGAATGTTAAATATTCCATTCCAACGACGACTCCCGCTAAAGAAGCCAATAACAGACGTTGGTTCGTGTCCGACAACAGGTGTCATCGGTGTAGCATTCGGGGCTGGGCTCGGCCGGTTGCAAGGTAAATATGGCTATTTGCACGATAGCATGGTGTCCTGCAGGCTGGTTCTTGCTGATGGCAGCGTGAGGGAGGTGTCAGAGGCGTCGGACCCCGACTTGTTCTGGGCTATCCGCGGTGCAGGGCACAATTTTGGCGTTGCCCTAGAAGCGACATTTCGTGTTTATCCCCAAGCGAACCAGGGCATCCACTACACTTGGGACTTGGAGTACAGCTTGGATCAGTGTGAAGCCGTTTTTGAGACTCTGAACAGTGTCCACGAGAACATGCCTATCGATCTAGCAATTTTTGTGTTGTGGATTCGCGAAAGCGACGGCGGTAGAAAGGTAAGCCCTGATGCTAGAGCGGGAGGCGAACCGGCTTCATGCTGATATGACGGTATCGCAGCACCATTTACTTGTGAACCTTGTATGGTCTGGCCAGGAATGCGAAGCTCGTCCATGGATCGATCGGTTTGAGAATCTCAACCCCATCCTCAACAGCGGCAAAACTACCACCTCGTGGGCGGACCTGCCGTGGATAACCTACAAGGGACAGAACAAAGTTCTCAGCCAACCCGAAGTGTGGTCCTTGGCACCGAACAAGATGATGGGTGCTGGCTGTGTCGAGAAGTTCGACCTCGAGACCACTCGAGCTTTCTTCCAGAGCGTCAAAGAAATGAACGAAATGTGGGCTGGCAAAGGATTCTTCGGTGCCATGTTTGAATGCTTGCCGCACCAGAAGGTCAGGGAGCTTCCAGACGAGACGACAGCATTCCCTTGGCGCTGGGGATCGAACCATTTCATGTAAGTTGTTACAAAATCATCCAAGCGGTTGGGAGATGACTTATGCAATTCTGGTTGATAGAATGTTCATGGCCACTCCGCTGAAGTTAGAGGACCGGGATGCTTTCGAAGCGCACATTGACCGGTGGAAGAAATGCTTCATTGCCACATCCGGGTATGGTCGTCTTCAACAATACGTTAACTATGGCAATACTACGTCGACAATGCGAGATCCGCCTGAAGCATTGTATGGATATGAAGCATGGAGGTTGGAAAAGCTAAGGCAAATGAAACATATCTACGATCCTGATAATGTGTTTCGATGGTATCAACCATTGGTCGAGGAGCACTAGTCCAGTGCAAAGGAAGCGGAAAGCAGAAACAAAATGTTAGCTGAAGATAAATCGCTTCTCAAACTTTGAATTAAAATATTTCCAAGCTCAGTTGTGTCCCATTGCAATTCGTGTCTTGCCGGGGCTTTTCCGTAGGGTTTATTTACTCACCCCTCCTCGCCCCCGCTACCCACTTCCTGTGATACCGAGAGAAATAAAAGGCATGTCAGACCCTGGTGCGTGCAAGGATAGAAGATCATTGAGATCTCGCAGGGATTTAGATTTGATCTATCATCAGTCCCTTAAACCAAGTACGATGTAACGCACGTGGTCAATGGCGGGTCATTGAAGGGGGGGCGATCAGCGTTGCACGAGTCAAGTATTCCCTTTATTCCACTCCCATCAATGCTTAATACAAAAGAACCCAGTTTTAGGAACCTTTTAAGATGCGAAATAGAGTGGGAGGTATTTTCAGACGGATAAAACGGCCAAGAGCGGGCTTGCGAACGTGCCTTGGATTGACTTCTTCACTGGATTGCGGCTGGCGGCTCAATGGAGTGTAGTTTATCAGCATAGTCGGGCCATAGATGTGTCACTAGAAACCGATAAGTAACCGGTAAGCCATTGGTTTGCCAACAATGGTAAGGAATATCACTGCGTAAAAGACGAATTGGGCAGGTCATAGGTCAAAATAGCTATATGTAACCGTGTGGCTTTTCAAAACCCTCCCTTTCTCGAGTTGTTGATCCTCACACAGCTATCCTTACTGTTCTCGTTAGACAAACCTCGTTTTATTGCCAATTTCCAGGCTGCTTCGTTCCTTCTCTGTCTCTCATCTTTGCTCCAAGTTCATAATCCAATAGCAAGTATGCCCTTTCTCGAAGAGCCCAAACATGCTCAGGCCTTATTGCAACCCGTTGCCATTATTGGCATTGGGCTGAGGGGCCCCGGAGATGCCTCGGACCCAGAGAGATTTTGGGAAATGCTACTGAATGCTCGGTCTGCTCGTTCCGAGATCCCTAAAGACCGGTACAATGTGGATGGCTTCTATCACCCCGATCCTGAACGATTAGGAAGCATACAGCCTCGGTGAGTTCATAAATGTGTGACTACTTGACAGGACTAATAGCTGGTATGAGAATAACAGGCATGCACACTTCTTGAAGCAAGACTTCAAGGTGTTTGATGCGCCTTTCTTCGGCATCACTCCGAAGGAGGCCAAGGCCATGGACCCTACCCATCGCTTGCTCCTGGAAGCTACATATGAGGGTTTCGAGAACGGTTTGTTCGCATTAATCAATATCGATCCTGAGCTACCACTCTGACAACCTCCGCAGCTGGATTGAGACTAAGTGATGTCTCTGGGACGCAGACATCCTGCTACGTCGGTACCTTTACGGGGGACTTTCCGAACCTTCAGGCACGCGATAATGAAGGGCCATCCATTTATCGTAAGTCAAAGTTTCCTGTCACCGCTCGACAGCAACAGTGGTGTAGAATTTACTGACCACTTCCAAGACGCTACCGGTCTGTCATCCTCATTGGCTTCAAACAGAATCTCGTGGTTTTATAACCTCAGAGGTCCATCCATGACTATCGACACTGCGTGTTCATCAAGTCTGACGGCATTTCACCTGGCTTGCCAGAGCATCCGGACAGGGGAGGCTGAGATGGTAAGTAATCTTTCTTTTCATTTCTCATTTTCTTCGCCTTGAGATGTGACGAATAACTAATGCTCGGCACCTCAGAGCGTTGTGGCGGGAGCCAACCTCATGTTTGGTCCTGACATGTCCATCCTTCTCGGCGCAGCAAAGATTCTGTCACCAGAGGGCAAATCTAAGATGTGGGACGCCAATGCAAACGGTTTTGCGCGTGGCGAGGGATTCGGCGTCACCGTTCTCAAGTCTCTCGAGGCGGCGCTTCGAGACGGAGATACTATCCGCGCAGTCGTGCTGAGCTCGGCTGCCAACGAGGACGGGCGAACTCCTGGAATCTCACTTCCAAACAGCGAGGCACAGCAAGAACTGATCCGTAAGGCCTACATGAGCGCCGGCGTTGATCCTGCAGACACGAGCTACGTTGAGGCTCATGGTACTGGCACGCAAGCCGGTGACCCTTTGGAAGCGCGCGCCATTCTAAGCACGATCGGGAACGCACCCACCCGCAAGTCTGATCTCTATGTCGGCTCTGTAAAGACAAACATTGGGCATTTGGAGGGTGCTGCTGGCGTTGCTGGTGTCATCAAGGCTGCTCTGGCAGTAGAGCGGGGCCTGATCCCGCAGAATCTTTGGTGAGCGTACTCGTCCTTGCTCCTTCATGTATCCGGAGGCTAACCACAGTTTGTTCCCCAGGTTTGAGAGCCTCAACCCTCAGATCGACCTTCCATCTAACGTCAAGATCCCAACAACGCTCACCGCATGGCCGCACCAAGGCCCTCGCCGAGCCAGTATCAACTCATTCGGATTTGGAGGGGCCAATGCTCATGTCATTATTGAAGATGCCCCGTCCTATCTGTTCCGCCATGGACTATCGGGACGTCATGTTACTTCTACTTCACGTCCTCAACTGCCTGAGGCTGCTTCAAGCAGGAGCAGTGAGTCTGGATCCGACGGCGAGGCAGCCAGCGGTGTAACCAGCCAAGCAAAGCTCATTCCCAAACTCTTTGTGTTTTCTTCCAATGACCAGGAGGGCGTCAAACGCAATGCTCAGCGTATCCTAACTTATCTCGACACCACCAAGCTCACCATCAAACACGAATTCACGGGTGAACTTGCTTACACGCTCTATTCAAAGAGGACGGCCCTGCCATGGAAGGCATTCGCTGTTGCCTCGACAGTTTCCGACCTTTGCCAAAGCCTAGAGAAGAATACTATCCTCGTCCGATCATCCTTGTCATTTGTTCCAAGGGTCGCACTCGTGTTTACTGGTCAAGGCGCGCAGTACTTCCAGATGGGAAAGTCTCTGTGCTCTTACAAAGTATTCCAGGACAGCCTGGTGCGGTCAGAAAGTATCCTGAGGGGAATGGGATGCCCTTGGAGCCTACTTCAGGAGCTGGATCGAGGCGAGACAGAGTGCAATTTTCGCCGGACAGACTACAGCCAGCCAGCCTGTACCGCTCTACAGGTCGCGCTGGTTGACCTTATCCGCGACTGGGGCATCCAGCCAGCTGCTGTAGTGGGTCACTCCAGCGGTGAGATTGCTGCTGCTTACTGCGCAGGCATTATCGATCAAGATGCGGCTGTCAAGATTGCCTGGCTCAGGGGTCAAATGTCACAGAGCGTCGCCAGGAATGGGGGAATGCTGGCTGTCTCTGCCAGTAGCGCAAGTGTCAGGGAGTATCTTGAACTTTTGCAGCGTGGCAAGGCTATTGTAGGCTGCTTCAACAGCCCCAACGCGTGCACAGTCTCTGGTGATGGTGCTGCTATCGATGAGCTTGAAGGGGTTCTCAGAGAAGCAAAGATACCTTGTGCTCGTTTGCCCATGGATGTGGCCTACCATTCCTTTCACATGGAAACAGCGAGAGAAATGTACGAGAGCGCTCTGGCCGGCATCCCGCACGGCTCTTCGACCATACCCATGTTCTCCTCGGTGACTGGCCAGGTAGTCACGCCTGGACAGATATCGCCCTCGTACTGGGTTGAAAACCTCGTCTCTCCCGTGAACTTTGCTGGTGCAGTGCGGTCCCTCCTGAACTATAGTCAGAGCAAGACACACGCTCACGATAGGTCGGCCTTTGCTACTGTCTTCGTGGAGTTGGGACCGCATTCTGCTCTACGAAGCTATCTTCTCGACATCTTCGCCACTGAGGAGCGTCTTTCTGGATGCTCCTACGCTACTATTCTAAGGCGTAAGTTTGATGGCCTTCATACGGCGTTGGAAGCTGTTGGTCAGCTTTGGGCCAAGGGCTGTGTGTTGGATGTCAACCGTGTCAACCAAATCCCTGAAGATACCAGCATGCTCGTGGATCTACCACCGTACGCTTGGAATCACTCGCGTGCTTTTTGGGACGAATCATACCTCAGCCGTGAGTACAGACTCAGAGACAAACCTCGGTCAGATCTTCTAGGTTACCGCATCCCTGGCACCCCTGACCCGACGTGGCGCAACTTCCTTCGGTGCAATGAGAGCCCGTGGATACGCGAGCACGTAGTTCAGGGTGACATACTCTACCCAGGCGCAGGGATGGTGATCATGGCTATCGAGGCTGCCCGCCAGCTCGCTGAAGAGAGTGCCAACGAGGAAGTGTACGGCTACGAGCTTCGAGACGTGGCCATCGACACGGCTCTAAGAGTGCCCGATACTGACAAGGGCATCGAGGTCATGATCCAGCTACATCCCCGTCGCACTGGTACCCGATCCGGACCCTCCACTAACTTGAGCGAATTTGCCATCTCCTCATGGTCTGAGGAGACCAATGACTGGACAGTGCATGCGCGTGGTCTGATATCTGTCACATACACATCTTCCCTCTCACCAGCCATGAGCCATGAGCTTGCTCTTGAGAACGAGAGATACGCGCAGTCCTTTGCTCAAGCGAAGGAACTCTGCCAAAGACCGGCGCGAGGCTTCCTGTATGACACCGTGGAAACTATCGGCATGCGATACGGTCCGACTTTCCGTAACATGACCGAGCTTTTTGCAGGACCGAGTGCCAGTTACGGCGTTATACGTATCCCCGACACTAAAGCCATTATGCCTATGGGATTTGAGTATCCCTTCGTTATCCACCCAGCCACGCTCGACTCCGTTCTTCACCTTCTGTTCCCATCCATCAGTGGCCAAGACCAGTCTCTCACTGAGGCGGTCGTGCCCTTTTCGTTTGACCGTATCTTTGTGTCAGCAAAGATCTCAACAGTTCCGGGTACCAGGTTGCACGGCTATTCGACGGCCCAAAAGACCAGCTACAATACGTGGAAGTCGTCCATTACTATTTCCGAGGACCTTTCGGAGCCCATGATTATCATGGACGGCCTATCTTTGGCATCAGTCGGTGATGGGGGTAGCATGCAGCAGTCTGCTCAAGAGACCAGGGCCAGCTGTTTCACGCAAACTTGGTACGAGGACGTGGACCTGCTTAATCCGCTGCAGATTAAAGACCTGATCTACAAGCGAACTCACAAGAGCAAGGATGACGAGTCTATTCTTGATCAACTCGAGTTCGTCTGCCTCGTTTATATCTACCGCAGTCTCGCTTGGTTCGACAGCGAGCAAGGCAAGGCCCATGTGCCCCAGGATGGGTTCTGGAAGCTCTATGTCGAGTGGATGCGCAACACTATCAAGGAGTTTCCCCCTCTTCCATCCAGCGAGTCCCAGATTAGGCATGAAATGGAATCCTGTCGAGCGAGCGTCGGCCTCTCAAAGAGTGGCGACGTAACGGTTCAGATGGTGGACCGTATCGGAGAGAACCTCGGCCGCATCTTTACTCGTGAGGTCGAGCCTTTGCAAGTCATGACAGAGGGCGATCTATTGTATGACTTTTACCGCAGCGCCTTTGGCACGAGCTTCAATACTAACGTCGCTGAATATGTGGGTTTGGTCGCCGACAAGAGTCCTGGTGTCAAGGTCCTGGAGATTGGCGCTGGCACTGGTGGGACGACGTACCATGTGTTGGAGCGCCTACGCAATGCTGATGGCACTTCCAAGGCTACCAAGTACTGTTTTACGGACATTTCTCCAGGTTTCCTCGCCAAAGCTGCCGATCGCTTTTCCGCCGACGCATCCATCATGGAGTTCAAAGCTCTCAATATCGAGAACGAGCCTACAGAGCAAGGATTCAGCCCGGAGAGCTACGATCTCATCATCTGCGCCAACGTTCTTCATGCTACCAAGAGTATTCAGGAGACACTTGCTCATTGCAAATGCCTGCTCAAGCCCGGTGGTCGACTCGTGCTGTCCGAGGTCACTATCAAGCGAATATTCAGTGGCTTCATCATGGGCCCCCTCCCTGGTTGGTGGCTCGGCGAGGACGATGGTCGCTCCGGTGGACCTCTCCTGGATGTTGATGAATGGGCGGCGGCGCTGACCAAGGCCGGCTTCTCTGGCGTCGATCTCGACATTCGTGGAGACAATGACGCCTCCAAGGAGCCCGTGTCCCTGATCATCTCGACCAAGCCATGCCAGCAGACATCGGGGCCTGAATCCTTCGTTGCCATAAGTACAGGTTCTGACTCTTCACAAAAGCTCGCACAGTCCATCCAGAAGCAATTCGAGTCTTCAGGGCACCATGTCTCCATCATACAGTGGGATGATGTTTCCAAAGCGCATGTGGTCGGAAAGTACTGCCTCTGCCTTGCCGAATGGGAGAACCCCATGCTCGCGACTCTGACGGATGAGAACTGGAAAATACTTCGACTAGTTATCCAGAGTTCGTATGGGGCACTCTGGATTATCAGCGGCTCAGCTATGGATTGCCCTGACCCGATGAAGGCACTCATGGTCGGCCTGTCGCGGGCAATTCGCAATGAGGATGCGAGCGTCCGTCTGGCCACCCTTGATCTTGACACAGCGGATAGAATTGACTTTTCGAAGGCAGCCAAGAATGTCCTTAACGTGGCGTCGACCCATGCATTTTGCGACGAGGCTGATAATGAGTATGCTGCCCGCGATCTCACCGTGTACGTGCCCAGAGTCGAGAGGATTCTGGATGTCGACAACTCTCTGCGCAAGTATGAACTCAAGGGCCAGCCTGAGCTTATACCTTTCAAGAGAAGTGGACGTCCGCTGAAGCTCACCATCAGGACGCCTGGCCTCTTGGACACCTTCAGATGGGTGGAAGATGAAATCTACCACCAGCCGCTGCCTGAGGACTGGGTCGAGATCGAGGTGAAGTCTGTAGGCCTCAACTTCAAAGATGTCCTCGTCGCGCTGGGAAACCTTGCCGAGGACAAACTGGGAGTCGATGCCTCTGGAGTTATCACCCGCGTAGGATCAGCCGTCAGTGACTTCAAGCCTGGTGACCGTGTCATGACGGCTTCATGCGCCACCTTTGCCACCTTTGTTCGATTCCCGTCCAAGGGAGCTATCCCCATCCCCACGCATATGACTTTTGAGGAGGCCGCTTCAATGCCCCTGATCTTTCTCACAGCCTACTACTCGCTCGTAACAGTTGGCAACCTGATCAGGGGTGAGAAGATCTTGATCCATGCCGCCGCTGGAGGTGTAGGACAGGCTGCCATTATGATTGCTCAGCGGAAGGGAGCCGAGATCTTTGCGACGGTTGGCTCAGACGATAAAAAGCAGCTTATCATCGATCAGTATGGTATTCCTGAGGATCATATATTCAGCAGTCGCGATACCAGCTTTGCCAAGGCTATCAATCGTGCCACTGAAGGTCAGGGCGTTGATGTTGTGCTCAACTCTCTTGCTGGTGAAGCGCTCCGCCTTTCCTGGCACTGCCTCGCCAAGTTTGGTCGATTTCTTGAGATTGGAAAGGCAGACCTTTTCGCCAATACCGGCCTGGACATGAAGCCATTCCTCGATAACAAGACCTATATAGGTGTCAACCTCCTCGATTTCGAGAACAACCCCACGCCCCGTGCGGTGGCACTTTGGAAAGAGACTGCAAGGCTTATCCATGACGGTACTGTCAAGCCCATCGCTCCTCTGCAGCTCTTCGGCATGGCCGAAGTTGAGAAAGCATTCCGCCACATGCAGGCCGGGAAGCACATGGGCAAGGTTGTTGTTACTGTTAACGATAATGACATGGTCCCTGCCATGCCCCGAACACCCCATGTGAACATTCATGCAGATGCAACCTATGTCGTTGCCGGTGTTGGCGGTATCTGCAAAGAAATTGCCCGGTGGCTCGCTGAGAATGGCGCCAAACATCTGGTCCTCCTTTCACGTTCTGCTGCCAGCAGCGAAGTGAACAGAGCCTTTGCCTCAGAGCTCCGGACAGCCTACGACGCCAACACCTACGCCTATGACTGTGATGTCAGCAACAAGGGAGATCTGTCCGACGTCTTGAATGACCTAAAGTCCAAGAGTGTTCCCGAGATCAAGGGTTGTGTTACTGGTGCCATGGTTCTGAGTGATACTCTGTTTGACAAGATGACGGCTGACCACGTCCGAGCAACTATACAACCCAAGGTCCACGGTACCTGGAATCTTCATGAGTTGCTCCCCAAGTATCTCGATTTCTTTGTCATGCTCAGCTCTCTGGCCGGCGTCATGGGTCACCGCGGACAGGGTAATTATGGCTGCGGCAATATTTTCCAGGACTACTTCGCTGCCTTCAGGCGGAGCCAGGGCTTGCGCGCCATGACTATCGACATTGGATATCTCCTGAGTGTAGGGTTCGTAGCCGAGCACGACGAGTATGTCGACCACGTTAAGGCTATGGGCCTGAAAGTCATGCACAAGAGCGATTTGCACGGCCTGATGGCCACGGCTCTCGAGGGCTCCGACGCCCACCCGTCGCAGGTCATGTGCGGCCTTCCGTACAACGAGCACGACGACGCTTGGTACTGGATCGATGACCATCGCTTTGCGGCTCTCAGGAAGACTGCCGCTGGCTCTGTGGTTGGGGGGTCCACTAATGTCTCACTCCGCAATGAACTTGTCCGTTGCGGCCAGATGGGCGATGAGGCTGTTCGTTTAATTACTTCGGCTCTGGCACAGCGCCTGGCTAAGCTGATGATGATGCCAGATGAGGACATTGATACAGGGAAACCGCTGAGTTCGTACGGTGTAGATAGTCTGGTTGCCGTTGAAGTCAGAAACTGGATTGCAAAGGAGGCTTTAGTGGAAGTCAGTGTGTTTGATATTATGGCCAATATCCCTATGCGTCAGCTAGCGGCTGAGCTGGCTGTAAAGAGTAAGCTATTAGCTTAGAAGGTCCTGAAGGAAGGGGTATGACTTGAAGAAAGGGATATATATATACAAAGAAGCTACTTAGGTAAGGTCTGAAAATCAACTCTTTGTGCCTTTTTACTCTTTATAAGTTCTATATTTTAAGACCTTAATATTACTTTATACTTTATATATTAAAGGTCGCAAAGCTACCATTCATTCCATTTAACCTCAAACTCAAAGCATCTTCTCACATTTTTCTCAAGTATGGGAGCTTTCTCAAAAACCCAACATGGTCAACATTGTAGTCTGCCTCAAGTCGACTCAATGAGACTTGTCCCCTAACTCGGGCCACTGTGGCCAAAGATCGAACGGCAGAGCGTGCTTATACTGCACGGGGGGCTCTAAATATTGTGATTTCAATTGGAGATGATTCAGTGGAGACTCCTTAGTTGGAACTGTACATGGTAACGGTCACCGGAATGGACGACACTGATGGTATCTTTAACCCCATAGCCAGTCACATGGACTGAATTTTCAATCAGCAAATTTCTACGAGACGCGGGTAAGTGGAGTACACTATGTTAGCGTTAGATCGCGTAATAATTCTCCGAGTGAGATCTGAAGTAAAGAAAGCGGATACTATCCGATTTGGCAGCCGTTAACCTAATGTAGCTTAGGCCCTGATCTATACGAAACGTCCGGACATCGATACGANNATAAAATCCTAGGTACCGATGCTAGTTATATATCTTTAACTAGATTATATATATAAATTAAATTAACTAGATATTCATTAATCTTCTAGCTTAATATCTAGCAGGCTAATAAATAGTTATTTTAACTTACTTTTATATCTAGCTTTTATTATATCTGTCTTATATCTGGTTTTTTAGCTATTTTAGTCCTAGGGCTAAAAAGCTATATTATATAATTAACCCTACAAAGGAAGGGTACTTCTATAAGCTAGAATAACCCTATTAGGCAAGCCTGATTGTCTGCCGGATTGAATCTGTG
>JABFFJ010000372.1:0-16498 GCA_013623715.1 Fusarium verrucosum
TTAAAGTTAATAATAGTAATAATATAGCAGAATAACATAATACTGATTTATCTATAAGCTAATTCTCACGAAGAACGAAAAAAAAAAAAGAATCATGTGAAACCTCGACCCAAGTATTCAGTATTGTCTACAGATTTGCTAAACCATTTCCTTGGCTTCCTCCCAGTACCCTTTATGAAACCCATAGACTATCTTGGCCTTCCCATTACCCGCCCCCGATAAATACACTCTTATCGTTCTCACTCTCGCCTCCTCGGGTATATCGCTGCACTTGACTACCTTTCCACTCCTCCCCTCTTCAAGTTCCATCACCTTTGCAGCAACTCTTGCAGACTGTGATCCATTAAACACACCCTCTTGTACGCGGTCAGCTAGCATCACTGCAATAGCCTTTCTCCGAATAAAAGGATCACGACACCGTGCTATGATGGAGATCAACACGGAAGTGAAGCCAAGGTCGACATGGAAATACGCCTTTGATGCGGTTTCTGCGGACCAGTTTCTTTGCGTGTAGTTTTTGTCTAGCCCAGCTGCAATTGCAGCCTGATCGACCATTTCATCGAAATCATGGGTGAAACGGTCCCAGAAGCAAGGATTGGACTGTCCATGGAGGCACTTTTTGACGTTGATCTCAAAATATCTGCGATGAAGCTGGAGAAGAGCAATGGCTCGTTGTTCAGCTTCACTGAGATCTTTATTTTTGGAGTGATATTCACATAAGAGACTGTCAAATGAGAGCCCCCATCGTTCAAGCTTAGCACTGTGCGCGAGAACCTCGTAAATTGGCTTGCCTTTAAGACCAGGGCTCGTTTGTTCAACGAGAATCTCTAGTAGTGCGTCTCTTGCCTCGGCGAGGGATGTGAATGCTGTTTCCAGAATCTCTGGGCTGTCTGGAAACGTGGCCTGGGTCAGACTCCGAAGACGGGTATCGACATTACTTGTAAGCTGTGATGGAGTTATGAATTGTTTCTTAAGTTGACTTCAACGAACATACCGTAAGGAATTGGACTGCGATACGCTTGAAAGATGCCTCAGTTAGGATGGAAGTAGCCTCGGCGTCAGAACAAGGCCGGGATTTAGATTCTATGCCATGAATGAAAGTTTTTCTGAACTGTTGAATCATTCCACAGCCATATTTAAAGAGACCAATGGCAGAATCAGTCTTGCCTTGAAGGAGCTTTATGCGGATTAATATTTATAGATGATCGTAAAATAAATGGCTTACCTCAATACAAATGAAGATTAGGCATGACAGAACAAGGACATGACCTTGTGATAAAGTATCAGGCGATGGGTCGAGAAGTTCTCTAATAGCTAGGTTATGATGATTCATAGCAGTTGTAGACTCAATGCTTTGCCACTGTTCATGGCATAGATACATTTCATGGTAATAAGACAACGCCAAAACGGCATGTCTTATACAGTCTACCGACTGTGCGACTTGGAGAACTCTTGTGTTCCATAGATCATCTTGGAAGAAGGTCTGGAAGTTGGCCAGGGTCTTTTCGATGAAGAATTGGAATGAACGGGCCTCAGGACGGGTGTTATATGTGGAGATGATGGATGTAGGGGAGGAGATTGCTGATGATGATGAGCTTGGCGGACTGGGTGTGCTAGCTTGATAGCCCTCGCATTTACGGCCGGTCGATGTACCTAGAATGGCCTGTTAGTAGACAACCTTTGTATAAAAGGAGGCGAATTTACACTTCAAACAGGATGGGCGTTTCTCGTCACATTTGACCCTGCGGACTAGAGCTGTCAGAAACAACAAAACGAAGTACATGCGAGTTCAAGACATTACGAACTCCTGTGATTTGTTAGCGACGCTCACATCACCTGCTTACCAACCACTCAATTAAACGTACTTGCATGTGCCGCATCCGGTCCTCACTTTCGGGGCTCTGGCCCGTTGCCGCTGTCCAGGTTTGACACGTGTCATGCTATGTCAAATTGCCCGTACGAGATTTCTGAGGTGACAATAAAAGTCTGTGGATGAGAGAGAACAGAAGATTTGGAAAATCGCTGTTCTTTGGTTATCTGGAAGTTCGGTTTGCTAGGCTTGTTATGGTAATGTCAGATAGAGTGGGGTTGCCTGCCCGTACGAACCGGCGAATAGAACTTTGGAGATAAAGTGGTTCTCAATGCGTCGGATCAACTTTGAAGTTCATGCTAAAGCCGTTCAGAAACCGGAAAGTGGAACTATCATGAACCCCACCTGATATATCGTTGTAGGTTGGTATCTTGGTTTAGTTTGTGGATAACATCTTCTATGCCTTGACACAATCACTGGACTATCAGGAGCCCCAGCAGCCAATATGATAAAGTTGAGACGGCTATAGCTACAACACACATGACAAGAATACCAGACGAGTTTCCGTATTCGGGAATCAACTTATCCATTTAGGCGCAGCCGAGGTATATGCCAAACCTTGCCAGTATATAGGTAGTTAGTGATAAATACAGTAATCTATGTGCTGCCGTCAGTGGTAAAATAACTCCAGCAGAAGCTCTTCTTCCAAAAACTCTGTTAAAGGGGGCATATGCTCATAGATACTTTCCAGATATTCCTTGAACAAAGAGAGAATGCGTCCTTGCAGCGATGGTAGGCTTGGAGAGAGAATCATTCCTGACATTGCCAGATCTCACAAGACGGCCACTGCAGAAAAGGCACCATAGTCATCCAACGGGTTCCCCGTGCAATCTGAGCTATAGTTAATTGACCCAATGAAAACATGCCCGGCAAACAACTATACCTAATATTGGAGGCTTTAGAACTAGAATGGCGGGAAATGGGTGGCGTTGTTCAAAGTATTACAGGCCGAATGATGTTAAAGAGGAACTACGGACATAGGGCATGATTAGAATTGAAAGAGGGTACAGGCTATCAAAGGACAAATTGACAGCCTAATCCCGTGATTTCGGCCAAAGTTTGTGTCGCACATGATGCCAAACCATGTGCTCACCCAGTTATTCCACGAGCTAATTTATGAAGTCCTATCAGTTAAAATGTCCAGCATCAAGAAATATCGCATAAGAGTTTTGAGAGCGGAATATCTAGAGCGACACGAGCTATAGAAATTAGGTTCATATGATGACCATTGAAGATGCATAGAATCAAACGTCAGCTGGCATGCAGCCCAGCCTCGTTTGTATAGTCGTGCTCACGTAATACTCCCTTAGCCCGCTCAACCACCGGAACCGTGTCCGTTGGACAAGTATATCCTAGTACCTAGGTAGTGAAACCACTCAGAGCGCCTCCCAACCCCTCTTCTCCGTCATCCCTCACTCAACAAATCTCATCTCAAAATGCCTGACGCCGAGAAAGCCTCGTCACCCTTACTTCAGACCAGTCTCGTAGTTGGTGGTTGTGGCTTTCTTGGTTTTCATCTTGTTCGAGAAATACTGCATGATGATGAATGCGGAGATGTCTACGTTCTCGACCGCGATGTACTCAGAAACCGACACGACAAAGCTTCGTATCTCAAGGGAGATATCACAGATGGTGAGCTTCTACGAAAGATAATCGCTGATACCCGACCTACCGTCATTTTTCATTGTGCTTCGCCAATGGCATCTTTACCTGCCAACCGAGAAGGCGAATACTGGGAAACAAACGTAAAAGGAACCCAAGCGCTCCTCAGCGTGGCGTTTGAAAGCGATACAGTTCAAGCTCTTGTTTTGACTTCAAGCATCGACGCTTACGCTAGTCCACCTCACACAAATGCCGATGAGACGTATCCCCTTTGGTCATCTTCCAACAATTCCAACGAGTACAATCGGACCAAAGCAATTGGAGATTGCCTTGTTCGTGGGGCAAACAGTCCTCGCCTCAGGACAGTTGCATTGCGGCCTGGCCATGCATATGGGGAGAGACATTTACAGGGGATGGTTGAAGCGATTGATGTGTGCAAGAACAAGAAGCTATTCCAGATCGGAGACGGCCGGAACCTTATGGAAGTCGTTTCTGGCAAGAATAATGCGATAGCGCACGTTCTCGCGGCTAAAGCCCTTCTCGATCCAAGTCGAGCACAGGGCAGAGTCGACGGAGAAGCATTCAATGTTTCTGATGGCGTTCCCGTGTTTTTCTGGCATCACATGGGTGTTATATGGAAAACGGTAAGGGGAGAGGATGTGTTCAAGGATGTCATAGTGTTGCCAGCTTTCGTGATGATCGCAGCAGTTTGGCTCGCAGGCTGGTTCTACTGGATCTTCACTTTCAACACAGTCAAGCCGCCCGTGGAGCTTCGAAGGGTTTCTCTCGAGTATTGCATTTATACGCATACTTACAGTATCGAGAAGGCGAGGAAGATCTTGGGATTCAATCCGATTTCGGATCACGATGCCGTTGTATCAGAGAGTACGAGATGGATGCTGAAGTATCGGGAAGTGAAGCAAAAGGACATATAGTTGCAGTCAGATATGTGTAGTTCAGACTCTGAGGACCCTCTTATCCTACCCTGCCCTACCGAAAAGCCGCCAGGTCTGTTTTCCAAGGTATGAGCTGGGTGTGTTTTTGAGAATCGAGTCTGGTGGCTGAAAGCTTCTTTGCACCCGATCTCAGTTCTCATGACCAATGTTGTATAGCTTTTAGCGTCACATCTGTATGTGTCGTTACTGTTCATATTTGCAGCTGCCACGGATCTCCTGAAATTCCCATGACACCTCAGGATAACTATGCTTCCTGTTATGCTTGCTACCGCTGACCTTTATCCTGTCAGCGAAGCCTTTCATCTGCAACGCCACTGTCTAGGAACTCTGAACTATTAACATTCTCCGTAAATTGTTTTAGAAGTTTCTCCATTCCCCTCTCACCTCCACGGTCTACCCAACCGTCGGCTGATCGAGCTTATTTACATATAAATTAAGATCTATCAAAGCTACCAACATGAATAAAAAAAGACTCTTTAATTATTTTTTCGACTCAATTCGGTGTATTGTCTAACACCCTGAGCTTTGAAATACATATTGACCAAAAATATTTTAAACACAGCACAAGATCCCCAGCAACTTATGTGTTCTCTATCAAGGTTCCGGGCTTCAAGAGCCTTTTATTCCCAACTTAGATAACAAAGTAGGTAGAAACACGATTCGGAGATCCAGGCATTCGCACCGAGTGATTATAAGTGAGGATTCAAATTATAACTTCTAGTTATATGTGAAATCGTGTGTTCATTATTCGTCTTTACTCCTTCTTTTCTCCCTCACCACCCAACTCACCCTCCCTTCCTTTGACACTCTTGAAACTATCGCTGTCCACAAACTCCACTATCTTCTTAATCTTGCTTCCATCCTGATTAAAATGCAAAAACCACGAGAAATCCAAACTAAGTTGCTCTCCATTGGTAAAGACCAAATCCGCAACAGTCGTGACTGCTGCTTTGCGAGCGTCAACATCGATAACCAAGTCGGAAATGGTGTTCTTGTGCATTCCGCCAGTCTTAAGGCCTTGAGTGAAGACTGCTTGGTAATCGGAATTTCCCATAGTCATGCCTGGAGGCCCCCCGAGGGCGGAAGGGAGGATTCCCCTTGCACAATCGGGCGTCACGTCTCGGTTCACCATCGAGGGGTCATTTTGGGCTCGGGCATCGATGAAAGATTCGAGATAGCTTTTTACTGTGGCTTCGATGGTTGACCTTATGTCGTCATTTGTTTGTGTGGAGGTCATGGTTGCTGTTCTTTACTCTGCGTTCCTTTGATGAAATTAATCAACTGTTCACGAGTCTCACAGGATCCAAAGCCGGTTTATATACCTGTAATACCCTTGTCCCTCGGAATCAGAGTTTGACATATCATAATGCATTAGACCTTTTCGAGCTAAATATCCGCTCAAGCCTATCACAGCGATAGGTCAAATCAGGCAATATCTCGCCAAGCGAAAACAAGAGGCACAGCACTGTCATCTCGTCCCCTTCGAGCTTTAGCTGTTTTTAATTTATCAAAGGGAGAGCCTTTTATCGACAGCCAAATTATTACGGGCATAAGATGCAATGCTAACCTCCCACTGACTAACGTGTCCGAGGCATATCAAGACTTACGCATGATGCTCTATTTCTGAACTGGTATTAATATTATTATATTTCGTTAAATGTCAGCTTACACAATGGAGGCAATTGCAGAGCGGGGTTCATGCCTTTGAAAGTGTTATACCTGATTACTTGCATTTTGACTTCATGCTCTTGGATAGACTCGACTTGTCCTTCCTATTACTACTAATCATGCAATTCTTAAATAAAGGTAGTATACAGTGGATACAATGACTGTTGTTTGCAAAGCCAGACACCGTCAATACCAGCTACTTAGCTCAAAATATATGAACCTTTTGAATCAATAACGATTATTGGTTAGTTCCGTATTGGCTTACAGTAGCCCGGAAACATAATACTCATCGACCGTTGTTTCACTTGTCTTCTTGGTTCTAGTGGTCTGCCCTTGACATCGTCGGCCAATTCAACAAATCTCAAATTCTCGCCAAACTCGCTAGAAAGTTTATTAGAGTATGTTCCCACATCCTAAATTAGTCGAAATACCTAGTGGCTTTGATAGAGTCGTTGGTTTGGAAATTTCATTTCAAGATACTGGCATTGAGCATTTGAGAGCAATGTGAAGGGAACTACTTTGACGGTGGTTTCTCAACGTCGCTTGACACCAGACCGCTTGTTGAAAGGGTCATTTCTCTGGACGCATTCTTTATGAAAATCGACGTTTGGGTCACACAGCCGTCGGTCAAGCGAAGTTCCTGGAGAATGCCATGGATAGGGGTACTGTGGATGAGAGGAGAGAAGAGGCTCTTGAACCTCGAAGGAGAAGTCACTTCTGGAGCATACCTCTATCTACAAGACTGTCAAGTCTCGGTTAGTGATAGCGTTTCATTCTTGGCTTTTGATATTCTGGACTTAATAGCGATAATGGTGATACGGTCACTTTGCTTGTGTGCAACAAGGCTATTGTGAGGTATCGTAAGAAGGCATGATAGTTCAATTTTAGGATGCCTTGGTGTTGCGGACATAAGGTCCGCGCTCCCAGGCAGGGGTCATGTGATCAGTCACATGACCACCCTCTCCAGATCTCTGTATTGCTTCCCGTATCAAATGGAATCTCAGCCTGAATTCACTATGCGTGCAGAACTTTAATAAAACTATCATAAAACTATAAAACCTATTCATGAACCTTTACAAGTTTATTCAAGGCTGTTAGGAAACCCATACAAAACTCTAATAATAACCAAAACAGTAGAGAAGAATAATGATCTACTTGGTAGTCTCAGGGCCGTTTCTTTGCCCATCACTCTTCTCATCGCTTTGACTAACGTCGCCGTTCTCGCGAGAAATCTGACCTTGAATCTGGGTGACCTCTTTGCGGCGCCAAATCTTGTCATCGATGAATCGTAGGACTGCAAGGGCGAGGCCAACTGCAAGGATAACAATATTAATACTGAATCCACGCCTGTACTTGGGCCTATCGTCGGATCGGAAAATTTGGGCACCATAGATTCCAGCTACGTTCGCTCCGCCGATAATCCTGAGACGTTAGTATGCGTAGTAGAAGTCGATCAGTGTACTCACATAGCCATTGCAAGGGCCCTTTCTTCTGAATCGTTACAGGCGAGAGACATCCAAGCGATGTTGAGAGGGTGGCTGAAGGTGCCAAACGTTTGAGTCCATACGACTCCAAAGTAACTGACTCCTTGGATTGAAAGTTCGGTGAAGATTCGATTGAAGACGTAACCGAGTAAATGCATACTCAAGCCTGCCATGACGGTTTCGGGTCTCTTGTTGCTACAAGATACGTTAACTCTCGTCGATATTTATTTCGTAATCAAGGGTCACTCACAAACGGTCGGATATATAACTGAATATGAATGAAACAGGAATCTGAAGGAAGAGGCCGACGGACGCAAGGGCGTTGCCAGTAAGACCCTTGAAGCCAAAGCTCTTGACAATCGAAGGAGAGTATGTATCTATTGCACGTTGGGGACCATTGTTGCTGAGTGTGATTATCACGTGGATCCAAAGTCTCCAGTTAGAGAACTAAACATGTTAGTAGCCGTCCCCATGACTAGTAGTAGCGACTCACAGCTTTTTTGAAAGCACTCAGACCAATCTTTTTCTTTTTCTTTCCCTTCATAGGGTCATCGAGAAGAACGCGAGTGTGCAAAATGTGCAGTTCCCTCTCAGTGAAGATTTCAGCATTCGGCAAAAAGGTGCTTCTCGGGTTCCTGAAGGAATCAGGCAAACAGCAGCCGAGAATAACGCCACCGAGAACGGTAAACGCACCCATGAGTGTGAAGAGCCAGAACCAGCCAGCTTTATCTCCTACACCACGCATGTGAAGAATACCATAAGCCAGGAGCTTACTCGAGGCTTGGCCGAACTGATTCCCAAAGTAAAAGATCATGACCCGCTTTGCAGTCTCCTTGCGAGTGTACCAAGTGCTTAAAGTCCACAAGCCTCCTGGAATAAAGCCGCTCTCGGTCATTCCGAGCAGGAATCTCGTGGCGATGAAAGAGCCATAGTTGTTTTGGAATGCTTGGAACGTGCTGACGGTGCCGAATAGGAACAGTTGAAGCGTCAGCCACTTGCCGGGGCCGACACGGTACAGAATCATGTTGGAGGGAATCTCAAAGAGGACGATACCGAGGGAGAGCATTTGTTGGCCGACGTTGAACTGGTTTTGCGTGATGCCAACATCCTCCATGAAGTTATCAGTCAGGGCGTTAGCGATGTTACCTCGATCAAGTTCTGTAGAGCTGTCAGGTGAAGTAATGCAAAGGGACGGGATAGGTGCGTACGAAGACAGAAGAAACCAAGTGTCAAGAGAGGCATGATGATGAAGTCAAGCTTTCGTTTGGCTTTGGCCTCCTCTTCGACGGTCCAGTCGTTGCGCAGGGCAAGGGACTCCTCATCCTCTCTAGTCTGAGGGATGTCCGAGTGGGACTTTGAAATTGTTTCAATCTTTCCCATTGTTGAGGTCGTTAAAGATGCTGATGGTCTGTCGGTAGGTTCTTCTCTCGCCTTTTTAATCCATTCAGGACTACCATGGCTAAAAACTGGTGTTGGTCTGGAAGGCCTTGGCACGATCACGCAATACGAAAGTACTACGGCAGGTGTGATCGTGTTCTGCCGCCGAGAACATCGGATACTAAGGGAAGAACTCCCTTGCCTTCACCCCAGTTCCTCTCCAGCGCCTCGTCATTTCAGCCAAGGCGTCTTGGCATATCTTAATCACCACTAATTTCTAAACAGGTGGGGGTTGTAAAGAGATAAATGACTCACCGAATGACCAAAGCCTCCAATCACCATCCTGGATGAACACCATCTCCCCGATGAGGCGTCAACATGTGTCAAACCTTATCCCATCAGATCAACTCCCCGTAAGACTCTTGGCGCGCCAAGCTGAATAACAAGCTCATTGGGAAACACCATGTTCTACCGAGCGGGGAGTTCAAGAATGATTATTGCAGCTGATGGTCTTCCACAACGTCGTTTGAACGATGGATAAAATCCGATGGGGAGAGGTGGACTCTCACTGCCATGCTTATGGGTGGAGTTTTTGCACAAATAAGCTTAATATTTAGCTCATGGACTCTGCCAGGTCTTATTCAGTGGGTACTATGGGGATAAATGGAGACGCTGACCACGAGATCCAAATCACGTAATTCTTTCCCTGATGAGACAATACACCTCCATACCAGATGCAGGTGGCCAATGGGACATCCTACATTAGTGCTCTCGACATTGATTCTTCTTTCACATCTCTGCATGTGTCCCACGAGCGGCATGCCACTTAACTCCGTCCCGATAATCCGAGCATTGTCTCTTTCAAACCCTTATCTCTTCGGATATCGCAATGCAAGCCTCAATTCTCACCACCCAATATTAGCTTGGCGGTCTTCTGTGATCCTGTTATTGCCTAAGCTCATGCACGTGAATCACCAGGGACGAAATCTCCCAGAATTAAGCCGCAGGACAAGTAGCATCCATGAGCCGACCTTTAGTCCGATCATTAGGTCTGTGGTACTTAATCCACAAGTATCCAGGTTCCGTCCATACTTCCGCAATAATTAACATTGTAGTGAAAGTTTATTGGGCGGTATTTGAACGGGTGGCGATCTAACGGCATTCGTTAGAAAGACGCCTTCCAATTAGGTTCCTAGATAATTACCGTATTTACTTAATAAATTGGCCACCCCTTATACATCCCTTTGACCTAATGTTAGGTCACTAATTGGCTAAAATAATAAATATTATTATTTCTTAGGGAAAGGTACCCACAGGGCGTGGCCAATCTATTGACAGAATGCGGCATTCGTACTATCCCTTTCGCATAAGTTAATTGGCTCAGGCCAGGCCTACGAGAGGCCGATGCCTGTCTGTTTAGTGTCAGGACTGTTACTAATTGCCTCTTTCTTGAGAAGAGAATCGGCCAATTGGTGCTATTGATGATTATATGGTGCCCCGACAATGTTAGATTGTCTAATAATACCCCTCCTCGGGTCTTTATAAATGTTATCCTGTTCTTGCGGTGTTTACATGCTGCTACTGCCTTTTCTATTATAATTCCCTGTAACTCCAGGTTGTATTTCTTTTATAATGATGCGTTTACTCTGGTATTTATCTTCAGGCTACTCGTTCATTACATCTTCTTTACTAACGTGCGACCTCTACGTGCTTCGTCAATTATACAAGCCCTCTACTCCCACAAATGCAAGTATAATCCCCTTCTCGAACGTTTTGACAGCCCTCTGCCTTTTTCACTGCCCAAAGAAAGCCCCCGAGCCCTTCAAAATTCACCACGACAAGCGGCCAAGCCACAGGCTTCTCGGATGCGCTCTGATGATGAAGAGCGGGGACTCCCAATGATGTACATTCGATGAGCACAAGGAGGAATCCTTTCAAAGGCTCAGAAAATAGCATTAACTTCAAGTAAAACTCTTTTATTACGCCTACACAGCTCGTTGGCCTTAAGTGGACAAGTATATATCAGCCGCCACCCTTCCACACTTCCTGCACCATTCTGCTTTTCAGTACCCCTCCACACATCGCTAGAGATCGCTTAAGGGTCGTCAATCATTTCCTTGAATGAGGATATTTGAAATGACAGTAGCGACAATGCATGAGAAGCTTATCGCCATCACGCTCAATGTATGACCCGTAATCTGCCTTGCACCGAAAATTACGGCACTCCTCGATGCCATCGATAGCGCCGAGAAAATCATCAAGCTTGTTGTCATCCGCCAATCTTTGTTCGATCGCCGCATCTCGAGCTTTGGTGATTGTTAGAATCCTTTTGTTTGCCTCGTCTCGCTCTTTTGTGATGGTCATAACTTTGTGTTTTTCGGCCCCTAGAGTCTGCTGAATTTGGTCTCGCTCAGCCAGAGACATTTCGACCTGCGTTTTCCTTTTTTCTATTTCGAGCTCCTTCTTGAGATCATCGCGCTCCTGGATGCAGTCAGCAGCTCTCTTTCGCTCCTTGGTATACGCCTCCTGCCATCGTTGTTTCTCAGTGACGGCGATTGCAGCATCAGTCATGGCCGACTCAAGTTCTTTTGAACTACGCGCGGCTTCGGCGGAAAGCTTTGCCGATTCCTTCTGTTCCGCCTTCAGGGCATTTTGGAGTTCTTCCCGTTTCGATTCTGAGAAGTCCGACTTGTTTTGCTTTGCGAGATAGAGAGAATGTTTCAGGTCGTCATGCTGTTGGGCTAAAGTAGCCACTTGCTTCTTCTCTTTCTCCCATCGAGCTTTGAGGAGATTCTTCTCCGAGGTGGCGACTCGAAGGTCCCTTTCATATACTTCCAACGCCTTGGCGTTTTCCGTAATCGCAAGCTCTGACTGGGTGGCCTTGTTTTCCGCTTGCTCGACTCGTCGGAGGAACTCATGCTTCTCGGACAAGGTACTTGCGGCCTGCTTTTGGAGTTGACCGTTTTCGCAAGAGAGTGTTGAGACTTGTTGTTCAAGCAAAGTGACTTGGCCTTTCAGCCGCTGCAGTTCGGCGATGTCCAGAGGCTCGGTGGTACCCTGCCGCTCTGTGTTGGCCTGGGCTCGAAGGCTGGAATCGAAGCTGTGTAGAAGTTTGGCGGCGTCAAATCTGGGCAGATGAGCCAGAGAATGGATGTGGGCGCCGGCGATAGAAACAAGCAGCTTCTCCATCGCATGATCGTTAGAGTCCAGAACAGACGCTACGACGCTGACAAACGTAGAGTCATTCCAGTGATTGCGCAAGTTCTGTTGAATGTAGTCTCTCGCAAGTTGGGCCAGCTTTGGGATTTGATAGTAGTTGGCGATGGCGTTGATCTTCGTATGGCACATCAGAGCTTCTCGAATGAACTCAGCGCTCGGGGGGCCTGGTGGCAGTGATTAGCTTAGTCAATGCATAGAGGGATTAACTCACAGCCAGGTTCAAATCCTGGAAGGACGCAGGCGTTGAGATTGTAAATTCCGTAATCAAGAAAGTCGAGCATGTAATTGACGGTAAGAAAGTCAAACTCAGTCACGGTAATCACCGCACTTTGGGACTCTGGGGTATTCCCATCTAACATGGCGGCAAACACGGGAGATTGCTCGTAGATGAGGGACTGGTGGAAGGGAAACTCCTTCCCTTCGCAAACGATGATGATGTCAGGAGTTCCCCGGTCTGACATGACGGCGGTTTGGATGCAAATTGCTTTGAAAAAAAAAGAGAGACAAAGGGGAAAGATGTGATGTTGGAAGGGGAAGAAAAATCAAAGCGAGTTGTGCGTGAAGGAAGGAGCACGAATTGCAGCGCGGCGGAGTGGGGCGGCCTTTTGCTTGTGAGAGCACCTACAGAAGCAGGGTCAAAGAAATCTTATGAAAGAGACCTTGTGTCACAATTTACCAAAAGGATTAGGTACTTTAGGATATAACAAGCCTAGATATCTATTTAGGTAATAGCGTTTTGGTCCTGCCTCTATACATTGAGAGATAACGGCCCCAGCCCGGCGATGGCTGTTGACCTGGTATTTTCTCCGGCGATGCTTCTGGGGTGTCATTGGGAGGTCAAACTTGAACTTTCTAACGGGCATGGCAGTTTGGACAAGCTTCTTTTCTGGAAGTTTAGGTACTTAGTTATTAAAGTCTTGGTCAAACCCCCAGCCCTCATAGATAGACTCGTTCAAAGAATGATTCCACGAGTCAGGGAGAGACAACTTAGGTAAGATCATTACCAGAGGGTTTCACCAAGTTTGAATTAGGTCAGTTTCTGCTCTTGTATTGACAGGTCTGGACTCAGTGGCACTAAATACAACAAGCTGGTTTGTTTGCTAATCAATGTAATTGACGACATCTCGGTTCATATCCAGATAATAACCAAGTGAAAGAAATAAAATACAAAAAAGAAGATCTTTTCCCCACGTGCTAGATTCGAACTAGCAACTCATGACTGTAGTACAGAGACTGTCAGAACGGCCCTCCAGAGAGGCACCGTAACGTGTGTTTGCCAATTACACCAACGTGGGTTGTTTTTTGTTGAGGATAATTCGTTGGACTTTGCATTATATACCTACCGAGAAGGAGCGGAAGATGGTGGGCCCGGGCGCAGACAACATTCTCAGACGAAAGCACCCCTGGACTCGTTTCAGGGGACATGTCAGGGCTAGGATATGTGCTGTGCTTTGAACACTGATTTCAAGTCCGTTTCTTCATATTCTGACTATCAACTAAGATTAGAGTCCCTTGGATGAATCTATCTATTGACTTGGTGTGTAAAGGAGAGGCGCAAGATCGCATCTCCGCATAGCCTCCGAGGCGCGAACAACAGATCCAATAACGGGGTCCAGTCTTTTCTAGATGATCTTACATTTACATCGAATATCTTGAGGATTCGGCCTTTGGTGAAGCTCACATCATAACTGTAGTGCACCCCACATGACCCGTCGTAGTCTAATGCAAGATTGACCGCATTTTATTTTGTTATCTTGCATTCCACTCGAGTAGCGAAGTTCGTGTGCAAATAACTTGAGGGGCGCATGGCTTCAACCATTGAATCAGCAACAACAAGACAAAAATGGCAGGGGAATCGGCGTCGAGAGTGCATTGAGATTCGGGTTTCGCACGGATTGCGGTCGAGGCTCGGGTTGAATATTGGATAAGGCAATTCTGATCTTGGTGAGGTTCTGTGTTTGCCGGGAGCAGTTAGCAGCAACGATCAATTGAGCGTTCTGCAATTGGACCCTACTACTCGCCTTCTCTCATGCTAAGAGCTATCACGCGCAATCCATCAGAGGCGGGCTGACGGGCTCGTGGTAACGGTAGCTCTCCACATGGATCCGTTATGTACGTGGACGTCATTGGTAGCATTCACCTAGCAAGGGGCCCACTCTCAACGACGTGCGACGATGAGCCAGTATGACTGCCTAGTTGGAGATAAATAAGCTGTGTGCCTGGTGCCTCTCCGTTGAGAGTCATTATATTAGGTTTGTAGATAACTTATTCCAGTAGCTGTGGAGGCATCGGTATATACCTATACTGTGGTCTAGATGTGCTATTTTTAGTTGAGCATTATGGCTGAAAGCTTGGTCTTCACATCCTTTGAAATCAGAACACGAACATGACGCGGCATTAGTAAATGTCATTTCTCTTTCAGTGTCAAATGAACAGTAAATACTATTGTGCATGAGATTTAAGCTTATATTACCACCGATGTATTATATATCCACTTCCGCTAGGTTTCATAGACATTGATGGTAATATTCGTTTATAACCTTGCAGGTTGAGCCCCAGGCACATGTGGTACCGCCAATATAGTTCTTCCCTCCGCATTGACTGTACTTGGGAAGACCACCAGTCGCAGGGCCACAGATTATATCGTCGTCTCCGTCTGTAGGTAACGGCGTGTTCTTGCTTGTGCTGGATGATGTGGACTTGCTTGTAGTTGAAGTCTTGAGTGTTGTGTCTCCACCAGTAGATGCACCGGAGGATGTAGAACTTGACCTGGAAGACGAAAGCGTGTTGGTCTGGCTTTGACCTGGGGCAGTTGCACTTGATGTTGCTGTCACGCTGGGAACGCGCTGAGACACGCTCGAGGGGAGTCCAGAAACTAGGGTCGGTCCAGGAATCTTGTAGGACAAAGGAGTGGTATACAAGTTGAATAGGATGCCGGGGTCGTCGGACTTGTATAGCTGAGTGCCCTTGACTCCCTGGGGAGCAAGATCGCCATCACCAGTGACCTTGAGGTTGAAGCATTGTGGGTAGTTCTGTGCACCATTAAGTTGACCAGAGCCATGAAGAGCAATGATCTCATGACGGAGCACATAGTTACCAGGGGCAAGATCCTCAGGAATCTGTACTGTCCATGCATTGCCGTTTGATACAAGGACATCTGCCCCCCAGCGGCCGAAATCGCGAGACATGTCGATTAAACCCACAGCACCGATCTTGAAGAACTCAAGATCAGTTTTATCAACATCCTCGCAATTCCCGGGACATCTTGCTAGGTAGTCGATAACGGGGCCTTTGTGAGACGAGGGCCAGTCGTTCCATTGTAAAGTGATCTTATCGCCGGCGGATATCTAGATCAAGAAATAAGCTCAAGGCTGTACAAGATAAGAAAAGAACCTACCTGAACATGCCCTTTGCCCGGTTTTCCGGCTCGGTGGCAAATTATGTCCACGTCTCCAAAGCTGTCTGGAGCAACGTACCCGTTGTCTATGACGCCGTTGAACCAGCCGGTGAGGGGAGGTAGATTAGGTATATTCCAACTCATCTCAGGTGCAGAAAAGCCACGATATGCAACTCCATTAGTGATTAGCCAGTCCACGTGGCCATGAGCAAAAACGTGTCTGGCCCAGACTGCAAGAGCAAGGATTGAAGGTTTCAAGGAAGGCATGATGAGATTGTAATCTGAATAGTAGAAGTTATGGCCTTTGAGGGAAGAGTCTTGGAAATGTTGCTCCATCACTCGTAGTTGCAGTCATGATTGCTGGGTATATATATTCTATCGTCAGGCATGCCAGGAGACCATGGCATTACTGCTACGGGAGGAGAAATAAACTCTAGATTGTACAAGATTACTAAGAACACGGTGATGGAATGAATGACTGAGGAAAGGCGGGTGGTCCAGACCCGGCCCCATACGACAACACGATGTGATTCTGAGACATCTACAAGCCCCGAATTCCAATACGCGAAGGACAAACAATAAACTTGTCTGATGATGGGTTTCAATATCTTGCTTTTGTTATACGGTGGCTTGATATGGACGCCACGGCTTGCTTTGCAAGATATCACAAGAGCTTCTTGTAATAGGACTTGTTTCAACATGATTCACCAACCCAGTCTAAGATTTACCAAGTGAGTCAGGTTATTATTGCCCTAGATTAAATATAATATTGCCTTAAAAGTAAAGTAAGGTTATTATAGCAAGAATAATATAATAGTAAAAAATATAATAATAGGTATAATATATTATATTAAAAAAAATATAATAACTTTTATATTAAAATATTAATAATATAGCTATTACCTTAACTTTATAACTAAACTTA
>JABFFJ010000373.1:0-30266 GCA_013623715.1 Fusarium verrucosum
TTCTAATAATAATAAGGGGCTTCTTAATAATTATTATATATATAGAAGCCCCGATAAGAGAAAGTTTAGTAAGGCCTTAAAAGAAAATTTAATAAAAAGTCTCGGAAATTAAATCACTGTTTAAAAAAGACAAATAGCGAGTTTAGGTCACTTTATCTCTGTTTGCATATTTTGAAGTCACTTGGAGCTCATTTTACAACGCTGGATACTAGGGTAAATATAATAAGGAAAATCCCTTATATAGGAAATTTAAGATAGTAAGCCGTTTAGCCTTCTGTAGGTTGGATGGGCGGGGCAGACACGCAGCCGCTATTCCTTTGTACCAATCACTTCACTGCCGAGCCACATTAAGGCCGTTGTGCTTAATAGATGACCCCCTTTCTACTATGTAAAGCGTCTCGCACTACCCTCCATCATGCTTTCAAGGGCAGAGAGGAGACTGATGAGCCACTGCGGCATTTTTGCCATTAGCTGGGCACCTGTTGGAGGCCTCACCAAGATAAGTCTTGCTTCAACATGCTATGCTGGCGCTCAGGAAGCATCGAGGCGCGGTGAGGGAGTCGGGCAGGAGAACCTTTCCAAGCTGTCAGGCATTGTTAAACTTCACGAGGGGGTGAGAATGAAGCCCGTACGGAACACAGAGTAAGAGCAGGAAATGATATCAGATAGCCTCTATATGGGCCAATATAGGTTTAAGGCCATCAAAAGCCAGTAAATCAAAGCGACTTCCTTTTCCACCCATTTCAGGTACTAAGAAATGGATGTACTACTAATCCTAATTATTACAAGCCTCTCCATCTGAAGTAACACCCGGAATTCGGCTCAGTTAAATCTCCAGGACTATTAAGAACGATGGGTGTGAAATGAAATGTTGTGATTTAATAATCGCCTTTCCTATTAGGCTGTTTTAACGGCTTTGGTTGCTAGTATAACATGATGTAGTCAAAGGAAGGATTTTCTAAAAATCACATTATTATGATATTATTAGAAATAGTGTTTCTCAAATATTGAACTCAAGAACACAATATCAAATCACCGACCCCTTAGGGATTGGTCATAGTCGCATAATGTAATAGTTCAACAGAAGTCTATAATTGCTAACCGGACCACCCTATGAATTCTATATCTCAACACTGAAACATAGGACAAAGAAGAAAATGCTCAAACCAAATCTCAACTAGCATGTTCTAGCCCCTGGTCTCAAGCCTGACGCTTCTGCTTACCGCACTTGGCAAGACACTCATCAACCTTGATACCAACCTGGGTAGGAATAGACTTCCTAATCTTTTCAATATCCTCACCAGAAACAGCCTCACCCAACAAGCGACCAACAGCCTCGGTCTTGATGGCAAACAGTCCATCAGCAACCTGCGCAGTACCGGGGTCCTCATCTGGGAAAGCAGCTAGGGCGATGGTAGGGTCGCAGTTGGTGTTGACCTGGTAGTGCTTTGTTCCCTGGTGAAAGATGGTGGCATCAAAGGGGCCGAGCGTGTTACGGATAACGCGAGGCTTGCCGTCTTTATCCACGATTCCAGCGTCGGGGACGGCCTCGGTGTATACGCTGCCAGAGACGACTGCAAAGAGCTCGGCGGCTCGGGGGTGGGTGTGAAGCATGACCATAGAGCAGCCTGTCATCATCAGCATCTTATTTAAAAGTTAGAGGCTCGGATACATACCTGGAATGGGAGCGAGAGCTAGACTGATACCACTGCCAACAAGAGCAGGGAATGTCTTACGGTCGGCTGAAAATGTCGGTGTGTTGTTGAAGTTGAAGTGGAAGTCCTTGTCATCAGGGAGAAGCTTGAAGCGATCAATTTGGCTAATATTGAGAGTTAGAATCGTCAATTGAGGAGGTTTCGAGTGCAAGGCTTACCTGTCTGCCAATCGGAGCTTGGTGGTCAAGCTGACTTCGGGTGTCTTTGCTTGAGGAGCTGCAGCTGCAACGGAAGAGCAGGCCAGGAAGGTTGTTATGGTGGAGAGAATAGCGTTGGAGAACATCTTGATGGTGTTAGAGGTTGGGTTGGTGGGAGGGTGAGAAGTGGTTGTGAGTGGTGATAGGGCTGTAGAGTTGTTGAGTGACTGTTGTCTGATCCGATCATCATCAACGAAGATATCAACTGGCTTATATAGTCGAGTTCTCCCAAATAGCGGTCTTCAACAAGATGGTATTCTCAACACTTCAGCGTATCAAGACATGCATCACAAACTAAGCCACTATCTACGCGAATATATGGACATGACAGGGAACGTCAATCTGGGAAAATTAAGCTTGACCCTTGGCGTAAGCGTTAAGTCCCGAAAGACTAGTTTTTCGGATCCTACTGGTACGCTGGTGGAGTTTGTTGGCGTAAATACTACCATGATAGTAAGCGCGTCTGGCGTATCCAGGCGTATATGGGCGTATTCGCTAGAGGATCAATGCACCGGCGGACTTGAACATCGCTTAGACGCTATTTGGGTATGTTGGAATGTAGATCTCTGTCGGTTATATCTCAGCTGGGGAATACGTATAAGCGCGCGTAAGGCGTAGTGACAGCCTCGCTGTCGTTTAATCGTACTAACTCAGCCTTCACCACTTGGTGAAGCGATGCGGATATGTCGACCGTGGATTTGGAATCTGGTATCGTATACATGGACATGATATCGGAGACTTGCGATTGTCCGGGAAGAGCAATACGATGTGAGGTTGTCTATGAAGCTCAGTGATCACAGCGGATGGGTTGTGTATAAATCGACCATCTCCTCCTCACCATGATAGCATTAGCAAACTTAGAGAGCAAATCACCCACCTGAGCATCATGGTTGCACTCAGTTTTAAACGAACCGCTGCTCTCTTCTTGGCAGTATCTGCCTCCCACGTACTCGCAGACAACCCCTTCCCAGACTCAACCACCTGCGACAAGACATGCCAGGACCTGGCTCTCAGCTCATCCTCATGGATCTCAGAGCAACAATCCGACCCAACCTTTGACTTTTACAGAACACCCTCAAACTTCTCAAGCAAACTTTCCGCCGGTGTTGTTCTCAAGACGGAACATGCCACCAATCTCACCAACTACGTCGTCCCTTCTGGCCTGACCATGTCTCGAATCATTTACACCACTGAAGACATCAATGGAAATGTCATTCCAGCTTCTGCATACGTCCTATGGCCATACAGTCCCTACTCTACCGGCCCAGGCGCTGCTAAGAAAGGTTTGCCAATGGTCGCTTGGGCTCACGGAACAACCGGCACGTTTAAGCCCTGTGCCCCAAGCAGCTATAGAGCTCTACAGTACCATTTCCAGGTTCCTTTTGCACTGGCGCTTCAGGGAATTGCAGTTGTTGCACCTGACTATGCTGGTCTTGGTGTATCCAAGTTGCCAAACGGTGATACTATTCCTCATCCCTGGGTGACAGCACCCGCGCACGCAAATGATGTCGCTTTTGCTGTAACTGCAGCTAGATCGGCGTTTCCAGATCTTTTGACCTCCGAAGGACCTTTTGTCGCGATGGGTCATTCGCAGGGTGGTGGAACATCTGTAAGTCACAACCTCTCCTCAAAACCTGTGTCTCGTGAGGCTTAATGTCTCATGAGCACAGCAAACTATCTGTGAACTTGTGCTAACAATTCTACTACAGTGGGCTTTTGCAGAGCGACAGGCGAAGAAGCCTCTCAAAGGATACAAAGGCACAGTCTCAATCGCACCAGTGACCCGTGTTCTGGATGACTTTTCCTACTGGATTGAGAACTCAATTGCATCGCCTGGTCTTCTCGCGCAGTCAGCAGTTGTCGACTCAATCTCAAAGATCTACCCTAGCTACAACTATACAGGTCTCTCACCCACAGGCTATGATCGCTGGCACAATGTACTAGCCAAGGTTGAAGGATGCTTCCCAGTGTTGGCATTGGTGACATCCGATCTCAAGCCATCTGATGTCGTCAAGGAAGATTGGTACCAGAATCCAACCGCTAAGAAGTGGGCTGATCGTGTGGCCGTGGGACGAAAGGCTTTCGCTGGTCCGTTACTTGTCCTCAATGGAGAAGAAGACCATGTGGTTCGTCCAGAGGGCATCAAGGAAGCTGTCAAGGATACGTGTGACTTGGTTGAGAAGTCCGACAGTGACGGATCCCTCGAGCATGTCACATTTTCTGCTATGGATCACTTCTCATCCATTCAGGCCAGTCAATTGAAGTGGATGGACTGGATCAAGAAGAGACTGTCTGGTGAGGCACTTGAGAAGAAAGGCTGCTCTTCTGAGGTTGTTCAGGGATTGAGAACCGATTTCACTGTTTCAACATTAGGACCCAACTACTTCTTGTCCTACTTCGGTCCGGAAGAGAGCTGGAAGTACAGTCTCTAATCGAGAACTCCAGTGACAGATACAGCAGTTTCGATAATTCGGGGGTTGTTTTCTGCTTTATTCATTTTAATAACTGAGTTGGGTTTTAGTCCAGTGATGGATGATGGATGGATCGCATCCGATCGAAAGGGTAATGTTAGGTATAAGCTATGGAAGAGATAGAAGTACAGACAATAGAGCAAATAATAATTACATGGCCGCATGCCTCAGATGCTTTCCTCCCACATACCCCTCAGCCGTATCAACAAACAATTTCCTCCCCTTGACATACGACACCATGAACGAGAACAATCTCCAGTTGCCAATCTGCCCACTTGCATGTTTCTTACCCAGCGACACGAAGATCATCTTCTTAGTCGCGGGCTCATATGACTTGATATCCGTCTTTCCAGTCAAAGTCGCGTCTAGTGCTGTCGCCAAGTGAATGATCTGATTGTCCGTAATGGTCAATTGCTTGGGGTCGATATTGCCCACGTCGCCAATGCCCCAGATGTTCTTGGTGCCAGCAACTCTCGTCTTTTCGTCCAGTTTTACGTTTCCACTGGGGTCTAGGAACTCTGGGGGTATGAAGGAGGTGTTGAGCTTGATGCCGTGGAGAGGTAGATACAAGTCTGTCGTGAGGGTGTTTCCATTAGACAGGTGCAGCTCGGTCGCTTGGCTATCGGGGCTCTTGTTTGTTTCGGTGACACGCGCATTGTATATGAGCTTGACTCCAAGAGTCTTGAGATCTCTTGTGATAGATGTGCGAACAGAATCAAGGGCCCCTTCCAATGGCTGATCACCACTGACGACAAGGGTTATGTCTTTGGAGGGACCGTATCTCGCAGCCAACTCTCCAGCAACTTCAGTTCCAGTAGCGCCAGCGCCAGCAATGACTATTGACTTTGAGTCTCCAACCTGATTCTGAAGCTGCCTCCAAGCCGAAATAGTCTCTTGATGTGTCCCGACAGGCTTCAGCGGAAGATCACTAGCCATCCGAGAACCCGTTGCAATAACCAGCTCATCATACACAATCTCACACCTGGTGTTCTCATTCGAGATGATATGAACAGTGTTTGACTGCGCATCAATTCCGTCTGCTTTCCCAAGGACAAACTCAAAGTTTGTAGGGTATTGATCAAAGGCAGGCTTGATGGGTAGAAAGAGCTGTTGGTCTGGGATAGCGTCTGGGATAATTCCACGCGTGGCGGCGACGTTCCAGAAGAAGTGACTGTTTGGTGATACGAGGATGACTTTGAGGTCTGAGACTTTGGGGACGGTATATTTAAGAAGCTTGTGGGCGAGAGGGAGACCAGCCCAGCCTGCGCCGAGAATGACTACGGTTTTTGCCATGATAGTGGGTGATGATAGTTGTAATGCAGAGATACAAGATGAAGTTTGGTGAGCTAACACTATACATTGAATGTCATTCTACTCATTTATATAAACATGCACATCTCGGTGTCGGTGCTGGAGATAGGTTGGTGTTGAACATGAGTCTATCGGGTGGTACTTTTACTACGGTATAAAACTCACAATGATACATGTACCCTCCGTTAGTGTCCTCGGCTTCCCCCCGCCCGGTGGTGGATGCTCCGGTTGCAGGGATCACGACCGAACGCCGTGTCCGAGAACAAAGCCCGATCCGTCAACTCCACTCTCTCACCAACAGCTTGAGCAAGATTATACCAGACCCGTCAATTGAGCCTCAATTACAATCTTTTGTTTATTTCCATACTCAATTTAACCCAATTCCTATCCATACACATACTTTACCACTCTGCTCTGTCGTCGGAGCTTATAACCCCCGATGGACCGATCATCCCAGAATGAGGTCACTCCAGACTCAACCCTCAAAATCTGGAGCTGTGTAATCTGTCGTCGACGCAAAATCCGCTGCGACAGAAAAGACCCATGCTCCAATTGTATCAAAAACAGCATCGACTGTCACTTTCCCGTAACAGGCCGTATTCCACGCCGCACTCGCGACCCCAAGACTCCAGCGCAGAAACAGTCCGAGTTGCTAAGTCGTCTTCGTCGTCTTGAATCTGTCGTCACTGAACTTGCGGCGCAGGTCGAGGATGAAAATGGGGCCAGGAATATGGGTCACGTAACAGTGGGTGCAGAGTCTACGTCATCTGATCAGACTGGTTCTGAGTTTGATGAGGATTTTGGAAGACTTGTTGTTGACAAAGACGGGGGACTTCATGTTGGAAATCGTTTCTGGTCTGTGTTTTGCAGTGAGGTTGGTATATAACTGACCCTTCGTGTGGAAATTGGTAACTTACATCACAGGTGGACAATATTCTTCAAGCTGTTCATGACGTTGCAGACTATTCTGAATCGTCCAACACCTCAGCCATGATAGAACCTACTATGAACGGAATTCCGTCTCCTCTTAGCCATCTTGGCTTTGTCTTTGGTAGTGCAGACTTTGCAAAGGCTTTAGATGGACTCAACCCTATGCCTTCCCAGATGCTCTTCATCTGGCAAGCATATGTTGAGAATGTTGATCCTTTCATCAAAGTTCTCCATATACCGACCGTGGAGAAGGTCATTAAAGAACTGAAAGGGAACTTCAGTTCTTGTGGTCACAATGTGGAAGCGCTGTTGTTTGCAATATCGCTCGCAGCCATTGCGTCTATGGATGAAGAGACAGTCTCATTCAACTTCAACACGCCTAGAGCACAGCTTCTGCAGCGATATCAATTCGGTACCGAGCAGGCCCTTGCACGAGCTAACTTTCTTACCACAAAAGACACTACTGTGCTTCAGGCGCTGGTCATCTACATATCTCTACTGCCAAATATCGGGGCTCAAGATAAGGTCTGGCCATTGACTGGTACAGTTCTAAGATTGGCAAAGTCAGCTGGTCTTCATCTTGAAGACGATTCCAATCAATACAATCAGCTCGAGAGAGAGATCAGACGTCGCTTGTGGTGGCACATCTGCTTCATAGACTCTAGCAGTCGACGAGCTGGCGCCCAAGACCTTTCTCTCACGCCAGCGTCCTTCACCACGAGACTTCCAGTCAACGTGAACGACGTTGATATGGATATTTCAACCACACAGAGTCCAGACCCTAACCCAGGATCAACGGGCGTTACTCTGTGTCTCATTCGTTGCGAGTTGTGGTATCTAACGCAAGCAATACGTGCAGACACAACCAACTCCCTAGAAACTCGTCTTGGCCTTTTCAACGCTTTGAGACAAAAAGTCCAAAATACATATTTCCAGCACTTACAGCCAAATCAACCATGGGATTCCTTCATCAGAACAATGGCAATACTCTTCTTTGCCAAAGTTGAGCTCGTTATCCGACGACAGTCTCGAAACCAGCCCGCAACAAATGAGTTGTTGGGTCCGTCCATCACAGTCATCAAAGCTGTTCAAACCCTCAAGTCGGAGCCCGCATGGGTCAAATGGCGTTGGCAGCTACAGGGACAGATGCCATGGCATGCGATGGGTGTTTTTCTCCGTCAGGCATCTCAACTCCCTTGGACAGGAGAACTTGAAGAGGCCTGGGAAGCGACCACGGCACTCAAGGACACAGCCTCAGAGGACATGAAGTCTGGGCCATTGTGGAAGTCTCTTATGAAGTTATACTCGGAATCAGAGAAACATCGTGAAAAAGAGCTGAAACGTCAAGGGGGCAATGCCGAACACGCACGAAATCAGGGCAATTTTGTCAACGCTGACGTCCAGCAAATGCTCAAAGACGCTGAGAACATGTCAAACGAGATCCCTCTTAATCATCCTCTGATTGACACATCAACATTCGACACTTCTCTGCATATAACTCCTCCAGATAAGGGTTCTCTCACCGTGGAACGCCTGTCAACGAGTTTGGGTACTACATACGATGATCTTTCTTCGTGGTCTCAGGGGGGAGGGGACATGAACCTTGGTCAAGATGAATCACTCGGGAACTCGTCTTCAGATGGGTGTACTGATGGAGTGGACTGGGACGCTTTGATGGATTTGGATGAGACATGGAACTGGAACTTTCTATAAACAATGGTGAATAGTTTAGAGGGTTCATTGATTCTCAGTTCCTTGTGTGATCTGAGATTGTTCAAGGTAACACAATAAAAAGACTCTCTTCTAGAGCAGTTATTTTGCTTATTCAGATTATAGACACTTGTGATGCAAGAGTGATGACCATTTCTGTTCTGTTTCGAATCTAGGGGTACAGTCCTGCGCATGTATGGTCTTCACCGGAGGATGACTTCGCTCCTGGGCGGAATTCCGCCCATCGTGAGACGCATAGCATCGCCATCTTTCAAGAAAGCCAAGTATATAAGCCATCCTATCTCCTGTTTTTTTTTAAAAAAAAAACATCCTTAACGGTATCTTCTTCCACGCAGTCATAAAAACACCATCATCTATTACTCCCCATCTTCAACTCGCTACCCTATTCGTGATCAACCAACAATGGCATTCCGCGCTTTATACACCCAGCTCTTCCCACCGGAACCACCAATGACAGAGAAAAATGTACCTCTCCAGCACGGAAAGGTCTTTATCGTGACAGGCGGTAATTCAGGAGTGGGATTTGAGCTCTGCAAGATTCTCTATACCACCGGCGCAACTATATACTTGACGTCACGCTCAGAGGTATATATGATCTACAACACCATCTACCTATGCAATTATGCAAACAAGCAGCTTACAAGGGATATAGGAACGTGGAATGCAAGCCATTAAAGACATCACTAGCATCACCCCTCCACCTGATCACCCAGGCATCCTCAAGTTCCTCCACTTAGACCTCAACGACCTCAGATCCGTCCGATACGCAGCATCCACCTTTGCATCTCAGCAAGAAAAGCTCCACGTACTATGGAACAACGCCGGCACAGGCGCCTATCGCGTCTCGCAAGGTGCCAGAACGGCTCAGGGTCTCGAGGCAATGGTGGGCATGCACTGCGTGGCAACACTCCTCCTCACAACACTCCTCATACCCCATCTTCGTATCGCGGCTGCCGAAGCGTCGTCGTCTAGCTCCGCAAGGGTAGTCTGGACATCGAGTATCCTGACGGACCAGGGGTCCCCCGCCAACGGAATTGACTTTGAAAAGCTTGACACGGGAGTGCCAGATCGCACCGTCAACTACGCCGTGTCAAAGGCCGGCAGTTGGATGCTCAGCTGCGAGATGGCTCGCCGGTACGGGGCCGAGGGCATCGTCAGCGTTGCGCAGAACCCGGGCAATGTCAGAGGAGGCTCATACGAGGGGGCTCCGGCCGTAAACATGTGGTTTCTCAACCACTTCATTCTGCACCCACCTGTATATGGAGCTTATACGGAACTCTATGCCGGATTATCCCCGCACGTGGACAGCGGGGCGTATATAATCCCTTGGGGTCGAATGCGCCGCGATGCCGAGTGTCCTCGTAAAGATATAATACGCGCCATTCTTGCCGGCAGTAGCGGCGGGTTGGATTACGGGAGAAAGTTGTGGGACTGGTGTGAGCAACAGTGGGCAATCGTCGTATAGCAAGCACATGTTGGCTCAAGACTCGGGTACCAAGCCAAGCCTTGTATGGGCGGTTTTTCTCGGTGGAAATGCAGTTGGTCGTATCTTGTTCTTGTCTTGTCTTGTCATAGCATGATGAATCATGACGAATCTGACTATACCACGCGTATATGTCGGTTGGTTCGGTTCAATGTTTGCCGCCTTCTGGAATGTTGCAGACGCCTCTCCCGGTTTCCTAGGGAACAAATCTATAATGATGTAGTTTTCAGTAAATAAAATACCAAATCAATCAAGATACTTCCATTCAAAGGTTTGATGGCAAAGTGTGTTTCTTCGCTCCCGCCGTCGTTGTCACACCAGATCTTGTTCAACATCCAATCAGAGCGCCAAGGATATTTCCAGAGATTCGAGATATAAAAAGACACGAACCGACTGATCTCTAGGAGGGTCAGGGATAAAAATTACTGGACAGGCTGTATGCAGGCCAGTGGCAGGGTAAGGGCAGATGCCACTGGAGCTTAAATGCATGTGAGTTAGAGCATCAGAGTACCGGTAGAGTGCCATTATCAATACCGGGTAAGTAGATATGCATTTATCGCTGTAGTCGGTTTTAACGGTAGCGCGATCGAATGTTTGGCGCGCTCCTCCCCGTGCCAAGACGCAGATGCCAAGAGGCATTGCAGATTAGCTGTTGACTTGTCCAGTTTCACAATAACGGCTGCCAATTTGAAGCCCTGCTATGTTAATTAGCAGTCTGCAGTCAACCATCACACCAAGCTTCAATGCTCCTCTCTTTTACGGAGAAAGCTCTCGATCGGATCACACGCTGGGATACATACATCTGAGCGTAGCAATGGTATAATAAGACTGTGTGTAGGATTAGACTGAAGGCATAATAAACCAACGCAGGGGAAAGGGGTGGGTAAATTGAGGCGGACCGTTGTCTAATGAATATGTAAGCACAAGCACGGAAACTATTTGGCGGCCACTATCTTGAGTCTGTCTGCTCTCCAAATCTTCAGTGGAAACTGAGTTTCACGGTAAGACAACTCGTGCCGCCAAAAGCAAAAAGCAAGGGCTCTGTGTCACTTGGGTCCCGAGACAAAGATCTTCATGGCCCAAACATACCGCCAACTGCTCGAGCACCTTTTAAGCGGGAAGCGCAGCCTTGTTTTTTTTTCCTTGGGCCGCATAGTTCATCCTTGCAGGATATGCCCCGTGTTGGAGCGTCTCCTGAACATCACGGGATAGGTATTGGAAGTGTGATGGAAGGATTGGCGAAACGCTCCAAGATCTGTAATACTCCAATAAGCAAGTAGCCAAGACATGCTTCTGTCGGTATAGGTTCCGGCAGTTTCTTTTTGGTAAGCCCCCTTTCTTGAAGGATTTAACTGCTGACTGATTGGCAATTGATACAGTAAGTTAATTACTCGCCCATTGCTTTGATGTGTTGATAGGGTTACAGAGGTTGGTCGTTCAATTAATCAGGGTTTGTTGTCAAGCGATGATCCAAAGTATATATATACCCTGAAACAGCCAACAATCTGAGATTTTCGTACGGCTTTGGATAGCTCAAGGCTCTATAAAGTTCTAACGACAGCTCAATTAAAGTAATGATTGAGATGGCGTTGAAGGCGAGTTTTTACTGGTCTGGATTGAGGGTCTCTAATCTTGAATCTCGAGTGTGGCTTGGCGATAGGGAAAGCCACGTTCTATTTGGAGTTCGTTCTGTCTCAAGGCTCCGACGCGATGCGTGTCAGTGACTCTGAGTCGTGCGGAGTTGGTGAAGAATGATTGGGGGGAAGGAGAGCAAAGCCGAGACACTGAATTGAGACCATGCGTGCCGGACCGTGTCTTTTCTACTGTGTTCGTGTGGCTTCTGTCTTGTCTTTTTATGCTCAAAATCTTTTCTCTCTCTATTGCTTCAAACTTTACTGTATGTAACCGAATACCAAGACCGCCTCCTGCGTCTGCGTATGCCGAGCCCCTGACAGGACAGGATTGGATGGAACCCCCGCGGTTTGCGCCCCTGAGCATCCATCAGCAAGCCAAGCCCGTTTCCTTTTGGCACAAGAGTAGAGGAGGCAAACAGCCTTTTTATCGTGGCCTCTATCGCTTTTGGGTTAAACAACGATTGAACTATTGAAGCCACCAGCCGTCAATAAAAGGGGTTGGGATACCCGCAAAGATAGCCGTCTCTGCCGTTCCGATAGAAAAAAAGAGAAGAAAAAAAATTGAATAAGCAAACAGGATTGGTTGAGGCGCAGAATCATTTCCTTTCTGACTCTTTTCTCTTGACGAACAAGTTTTTTTGGATGGATGGATTGGAAACCTAACGGGGCCCCGCTTGCGCGTCACGTTAACTAACCTCCCCCCTATCTCTATCCATCTCCAGTAGCTATCTCATTCTCCTCTTAACTAAACCTTTCTTCTGCACCAGGGCCCCCCCTCCTGTCCAACCTTTTCCTTGTCCCTCCCCCTCGCAGCAGAAAAATCTCTTGGCTACCTTAGTTCAAGACTTCACTTCAATCTACTGTAATTACTTTACATCTTCTTCATCGCGGTCTTTCGTTCCTTTCGCTGCTGGTTGAGGTGTGTGTGATGCTTTAAACCATTCCGCTCCTTCATCACATCACACTCGTTCTTACATTTAATCCAACCACCACCACCACCAACCACACCACAATAATCCGAACCCCGAATATCACGTAATGGCTGTCGCTCTTCCTCGGCGATTTTATTCGCTGCTCTGGGTCGCAGTCCTGCTCGCCCTCGTCGTCTTCTTCATCTTCCTCCGCGAAGATACCTGGTCATCAATTCCTCGACCTCCGAGCGGATGGAAGATTCCCTTCACCACCGACGATGGCGTCCTCTCATCATGGATGGGCAATAAGGACAAGGGCAAGGACAAGAAGCCCGCCAAGGACCCCAACGACCCTCTGCGCATCATGCTCGTCGAGTCCTCGGGTACCCACGACGAGGTCGCTGCCGCTCTAATGCACGCCTTTGGGGGCCAGGAAAACTCGCTGCTCGACGTCTTCTTCGTCAACCAGCGCTTCCACATGCAGGACATCATGAACAACTTCACCCTCGCCGCCAATGTCACCGTCAACAAGTGGGACAAGTTCGCCAGCGCCGTCACCGAGAACCCTCCTCACATTCTCGTTTCCACCACCTGCGAGTTTGATCTCGACCGTGGCACCGATCCCATCGTGAACCTCCTCAAGACCGCCAACACTCACCTCTTCTGCACCATCCATCACGCCGACCGATGGGCCACCGGAAAATACGTCCAGGCCGTCCGAAGCTTTGCGGAGCACAAGCGCGTCGACTTTGTTGGACTCAGTCAGCACACAATCAACTTTTTCCTCAACGACACTGTTCCCAAGTGGCACACCGCCGTCAACCTGACCACTCGCGTGATCCCCCCAGTCTTCCCAGTCCACATCTCCGACCCTGATCTGGAGCCTGGCATTTCTCTGTCCCTGCAGGGCGATTACTCTTCTGGTCGACGTGATTACAACAAAATCTTCAACCACCTCGGCAGCGTCATCCGAAAGGCCAGCGATCAGAGTTCAGGACACAGCCCTCAGAACGTCAGCCTCCATGTCATCGGACACGGCACACCTCCCAAGGTTCCCGACCATGTCAAGGACGCCGTCTTTTTCGACAAGGGCCTCTCTTACCCCGACTTCTACACATTGCTGTCCAAGTCTTTCGCTCTCCTCCCCGCCTTTGCTTCCGACACATACTTTGACCGCAAGGCTTCCTCCACAATTCCCGCGTCTCTGATCGCAGGAGCCCCCATCGTTGCGACAGAAGAGCTGCTCGCAGCTTACTCATACATGCCCCGAGATGCCACCTGGGTCGCCCGGCCCGGCGAGGGCGAGATGGACGTCATTGAGCGGGTCATTGATGACCGAGAGGGCTTCCTCAAGCGAAGACAGGCCGTGCGGGACCTGACCAAGTCTCTACTGGAGCAGAACCAGGCCAACACCAAGGCCTGGATCGACGAGGCATTAGGCCTCTGACAGGTATAACCTCAATTAGATATGATTTACTGGGATTTTTTTTGCACTTTTCTTTACTACTGTACATTAGGGGTACCATTTCACATGATCAGGAATCAGGATGAGCGGCTCTATGTTTAGAGTTTCTACCAATGCAAGGCATGAACAAACAAAACAAACATTCTTAATATACGTACGCTTTCTTTGTACATTGAAAATACAATCAATTATGAAATACCTACCTACCTACCACTTACACAAGGTTTCCTGAAACATTCCAGTCATGTCAGCTCTATATATACCTACTTACATATGCACACATGTCCCACTTAATTAAATGTGCAGCGGGTGGCTGGCGGAAGTTTCAAAGCCTGCCGCATTTCTCAGTCTCAGTCTCAGTCTCCCTTGCGTGAACCGTCAAATCCGGCACATGAAAGGATAGTGAATCATGATTCCAGAAAACCGGTCGTTAGAGCGCCACCAATTGAAAACGTATGATTCCCTCCAAGGAATATGTAAGCTTAAAAAGTAGTTCCGTCTTGGCAAGTCGTTCGGTTCGTTTACGTGACGTTTTCGTGTTCGTCACGTCGGTGCGAGCACGGAGATTTGGTATATATGCGTAATTGTATTTTTTTTTCTTAATCTTCAAGTCTCCTCCCTCGTTGCGCACTGCTGAGGGAGAAAAAGGGCTAAACTGGATACCCCAGATTACATAGTAAATCGTCTCTATGTCTAAGGTATATAGAATCTGAAAAAAAGAAGTATGCCAAAAAAAACATGGTCATCCAAACACCTGTCATGATGAAGCCGCCATACCCAAGAAAAATATAAAATAAACAAGAAAGTGGTATATGTAGTATTTTCATCTCATGGCCAGCAGGAGGAAGATCCTATGACTTTACGTCCTTGGCCTCCTTGCTGTCTTCAATATCAGCGCGGCCCTCCTCTTCGCGGGGGAGTAGCTGGTAGCTGCCAGCGGCCTTCTTGGATTGCTGGTATCGGTCTCGGGCCCAGCCGTAGAGGGCACTTCCAGTAAGAATAAGAGCCATGCTGCCAGCGCGGTCGGCAGTCAGGATCTCGCCGAGGAGAACAACGGCGAGGGAGCTCTGGGCGACACCTCGAGCGGCGGTGACAATCATGTGGGTGGTCGGGCTGGTGACCTCGATCTGCATAAAGGTGGCGATGGTGAGGAGGAAGGCAGAAAGACCGGTAAGGGAGGCGGAGCTGAGGAACTGGCGAGCGACGTCCATGGACTCGGCGGTAAAGAGGTTGCTCATGGTGGTCAGCTCTCCGGAGAGAGGCAACAGAGGGATGTAGAAGAGGACGGCCATGCAGTTAGACATCCAGACCATCTGCCACATGCCCTCCTGGCTCTTACCGAGGAAGCGCTTGACGACAACGGACTCGACGGCGGTGGTGAAACTAGAACCGACACCGAGGAGAACACCCTTGCCAGAGGTAAGCATTTGGCTGTAGTCGGCCATCATACCAGTTCCGAAGCCAGCCATGACCATGGCGCAGCCAACGAGGGACAGAGGAGGGTAGAAAGGACGAGGTCGGAGAATCAGCAGAGACAGGAAGAGAGTAAACGGCAGCAAAAGACCACGGGCGATTTGGTAGACTGAGGCGTTGACCGAGGCGAGGCAGTAGGTCTTGGCCAAGATTCCAATAAGACGGGCGACCGTGAGGGGCAGAAGAGAGATCCAAGCCTGATGAATACTGTTAGTATACTGCATGTGTGTAGAACATTGAATTAGAGTTGCATGCATACATTAAATGGTCTGTACAACTTGACCCATCCTGTGGCTGCTCCAATGATGGTGAGCAGTATGACTTGTATCGAGGTCTGCAGAGCGAGCAGTGTGACGGGAGCCTCGACGCCATTGAGGGCCGACTTGGAGAGGATAGTGCTCCAGATAGCACATGATGAATGGAAGAGCACCACCAGGGCGACTTTCATGCGTGAGGGCGGGGGTCGGTTCTCGACCTGAGGTTGTTCGGAGGCACCCATTGTGACAAGATATTAAGGTATATGTCGACAAGATAGATATGAATAGCCAGAAATCAAGACGAATTGGGTTTAAAATGAGCAAAAGATGAAGAGAAGTATAGTAATAGTAGAGACAGGGAAAAAACAACAAGTGGGTAATAAACGAATGTATGAAGCTTCTTGAGTGGGAAGGCTTCTAAAGGGTCTCTCGACTAGGACGGACTAGGACAACCAAAACATAGATACTGTATGTAGATGATGAAAAAGTCAAGACTCTCTGAGAGGGGAGAGGCTGGCAAATACGGGCTGACCGGAGGTTTTGTTGATTGATTTGATCAAGTCTATTTCCGCACTAGGACCCAAAAAACGCAGGCACAAGACATCCATCATGGAGGAGTGTGTGTAGTGAGGATGGGTGTCGAGGCGAGGTGGATGAATAGGGGGTGCTTTAATGGGCCGGCCACACGCGCGTTGTCGAGAAAGCGAATCTGGCGCCACATCTTTAGCCTTGATTTTAAACTCGGTCTCTTGTCCCTGGGAATGATTTGACGCATCTTGCCCTATTACAGCCCCCGGAGGGCTCTCCAGTTTTGAAAACATGGTCTACCGAAGTACCGCCATCGAGCGAGGGGGTCTGAGATTTGACCTGACCTTTTCTGACATGGGGGTGCTTGGCTAGCGAAAATGCCCAGGCTCAGGCGAACTGTAATGAGGCGGAGTGGTCTCTGACATTAGAATGGGATGGGAAGTGGGAGGAAAGAATCGAATTAACATAGTGGAGGCACTTATGCGGTTCGGCGGGGGTGTGCCTAGCCCCAAGGGTATGCATCTACAGAGGCTCTTGCGAGTGACGTACTGTAGACGCTGATCAAACCTCCGCCATTGGCGCTGGTCAACCCCCCCTGTATTTCGAATAAGGTAGGTGACCCCTTACTAAAACTTCAAGACAAATAAGCCAATTTTTAAGTCTATGTGCACAAGGTTGCGTTGGATGTTTTGTTTTATTACCGCTCCCTTTAGAATGCTTATTCACCTGCTGGGTGGGATGATTTGCTCTCGGAGCTCAGGTATCCGTACTGCCGACTAAGCTAGGATGGAGTCCCCCCAGGTTCTGCAGATGCAAAAGGAAAAAAAAAGCCCGAGCTGAGCCAAGAGGGCTGTTGGCAAGCGAGAATATGGCCAAGATATCATAATCAGGTTTTTGGTGCAGCAACCGCGTAATGAATTCTCATATACCCAACATACATACATAATACCGTGTCCAGTTGCTCTTGTCTTCTTTTCTCTTCTCTTATCATCCCTTCATTAACAATATTCTCCACGTGATAACCCAACCAAGTCACCTCAGTGGTCAAGGAGCGAATCTCGGATTTCTATGGAGTGTTTCATCTTTCAAGGCCGATCACCTAAGACGCTCCGTCTTCTATTCATCACTTCCTTGATTGAGTTGAACAGGGTATCAGTTGCGTTACAATAATGAATCCTAGCCCCGAAAAAAATTAATCCATCGACCCAAAAAAGTGGACAGCACTTTGATGAAGATGGACAAGCTACTCCGTGCTCCCCGCCGCCGGATGCTGATTATGTGAAACCTGAGAATGGCATTGAGTGCTTGGCAGAGCTGTCTCAATCACGTTTGCGAATACTGGGTCGCTTAGAAACTGGCCACTTTGTCTAGACAACGTGATGAACGTGAGACGTGCGTGATGTGATGATTGTTTTATTTCTGGTTTCGTTACTCTACATCTTCATTCATGTGCAGCTCGCAACCAAACGCGAGACGAAGCATGTCTAGGTACTTTCTTTTTGCTCTGTTCTAATTCTTTGACAGGCAGACTGAAAAGAGGGATCAAATCTAAGGTGCGGTGACGAAATGAAACACAAGATGGTAGCGCCGTGCAAGGTATCCCTGTTCCCTTCCCCATCCAAAGTCCAATATGTGCTCCAGACAAGATGAGCCTGTCCCATGATACAAGGTGAGTGACATGTACGTAGTATATGTGTGTAGGTATGTTCAGTGAGTGTCCCCGTCAGAATAGCAGAATATCCCCCAGCCGGCTCGGGACAACCATTCAAATTTATAATCAAAAACACCAGCAGTAATAGTAAACACCCCAATGCTTGAGTAGTTAGATAAACATTATATCTGGTACAGTAACCAGTTCATCATGACGAGCCAGTCTTGGCCTGGGCGGTCGGAGTAGGTTGGGACTTGGGCTCAATGGCGTCAGTAGCCCTGACACCGTCCTTGACCTCCTTTTCAAAGAACATGCGGGCCACTTCGAACGCCGAGTCGATGCTCTTTGTGATCTTTGTGCAGCCGCAGTCGCGCGTCCATGTGTTGTGGAAGTTGATGTTCTTACCCAACTTGCTGTCCATCAGCACATGTGGTACGCCGATGACTGTAGAGAGAATGTGACCGTGAAGACGGTCGGTGATGACGAAGTGAGCAGAGCCCAAGAGGTCGAATCCAGCCATCGACTTGGCCCACGCGCGCTGGTTCTTACCCTGCTCGCGGTGACCATCTTGGTTGATGTCTGGGGTGTCGGTGAACTTCCAGTCCACCTTGTTGTATGTCACGTTGCCGATGCTGCCGCCGAGATCGACCTTGCCCTCGCCGAACTCGATCTTGGCAGAATCGCCATCAGAGATCTCAGCATCCTTTCGGGCGAGAATCAGAATGTCATGACTGGATATTAAAGATTAGCTTTGCGTATAACTCAAAGAGGGTAATACTAACGTCTTCTTGGTGTTGAGTCTAAAATCAGAACGGTTACCCCACATGAAGGCAATATCAGGAACAAGGTCGCTCTGGATGCCCTCACTCTGGCCAAAAGTGTCCATGAGCCAGTCATAGCTGGGCTTGTCACGGGCAGCCAGCTGCAAATCGTGGTGCTTGGTGAAGGCCTTCTTGGTGTTCTCGATTCTCTCGGGGTTGGTCATGTGGATGCTCTGGGGGAAAGCTCGAATAGAGACGTTGAGGAAGTTCTCAATCATGTTCATTCGCGAAGGTTGGTCCTCCCAGTAGTAATCGTTAAAGTTGCCGCCACCAGCCATGATGATACCAGAGTTAGGGCGGTGCTCCTCGAGCTTCCTGCGGAACTTTTCAATGTCGCAGTCCTTGAACATGAAGCTGTGTCACATTATTTAGTATTGATGCTGTGTAACGTGGGACAAACAAGGGTCCTTACCGGCAGGCTTCCATAGTTTCGATTCCAAGCATGCTCAGCAGAATCTGCTGCGCAGACCAAATAGCAGCGTCGCCCTTGTTCTCTGTCTCGAGGTAGCCCCAGATGTTGGCGTAGCGGATTCCCTTGAACCTCTTCTGATAGGCATGGATGAGACGTTGCTGAAGATCGTTGACGATGTTCTCGCAGCCCGGTGTAGGCGGCCGGGTCAGGTCGTAGGAGACGTCGGTGTTGAGGTCCTTGTCGCTCTCAGAATCCTCCTCTCCAGCGCCGTCGGCACCGGGAATGTCGGTCGAGGTTGGGGGTTGGTTCATGGTGGCATTGTTGCCTTTCGAAGGCCAATGCCATTCTGCGCTTGGTAGATGGTCCTTGAAGCTGTCGGGGGCCTGGTACGAGACCAGTATAGCAAAGACAAAGAGCACAGCAACCACGGCTAGCGCGATGCGTGCGAAGCGATTCATAACTGGTAACATGATGGACGCATAGGGGAATTTAGGTTAAGGTTGTGGTTGTGGGAAAGGAGTGGAACACCCGGATATTTCTATCACAGGTTGGAAGCATGCAAAAAAGCAGCAAAAACGACAGAACGGATATGTAAGGGAAGAGGAGGAGGAGAGAGAAGAAGAAGAAGGACAGAAAGCATCTCGAAACGTCTTTTGACCTTTAGATAAAAAAAGATGCGACCCTCCATCACATAAACAGCGTAGCATTCTATCCTAGTCAGTCAGTAGTTAGCTAAGGTACAGTCAGTCAGTCAGTGGTAGGCTCTAGTACATCCCGTCCCATCCACATCCGCATCCACCCACTCTATCTCCTGGCTCCAGGGCGTGGCACCTGGCAATGCAATGCAGTGACTGCGCTTGGCCTTGGCTTTAGCTTGGTTCATCTATGTACCATCCACCGGCTCGGGCGATTCGATGGATGTACATAGTCAAAATGCGCCACGCGCCTGCACCCATGACCCGTCTACATATTGCTTGGCCAGGGTGTACAGACTGACTCTTTCACTCTGGTACCTGGAATAATCGTTATAGCCGGACATGTACTTGAAGAAATATGGCCTTCTCTTAATTTAGCCGTATGACAGTAAGGTATTAGTGAAACATATACTACAAACTTTAAAATTCTACCAATATTGTTTTTACAATTTCTCTATCCAGGTAGTCATAAAAATATAATTACTCTAGCATCTCCAACAAAAACCAAGTATTTCTACGGCCCCTTTTCTCCTTGTCCCTCCCTCACGGGATGTGGGTTACTGACGTCGATAAGTCGGCCTCATAAGCTTCTAATCCCAGCAGGGTTCAAACAGCGGGGTTATCCCTTTACCCGTCAAATGCACATAACCAAGAAATGCACTTAATGACACTTACGCGGCATAAGCATAAGCAAAAAAAAGAGTGGAAAGGCTCTTACTGGGATATCGGCTAAGCCAAGGTGGCCAAGACTAGACGCGAACCCCCTTTTCCTCCCTTCAGACTGACAATTGTACCGTGCAGTTGCAGTGCTACACCCTTTTTTTCTTATTCCTTATCCCTATCAATCAATCCACTTGACTTGGCATCCATCCACGGTGGCCTTGGTGATTGACCGGATCGACTTTCTCGAGAGACCATCTCATTTTCTTTTCTTGTTTTCCCGCGCATCGCTTCGCTTCGTGTCCCTTTGTTTGAATTCGTCATTCATTCATTCTCTGTCACAAGTCAATCTTGAACGACTCTCGGCCGTTCGTCCACTCTTTTTAGACGCCTTTTAATCGTTTGCGACTGACCGACCGACCGAAAGCGACGGACGACGACGCAGCCATGGCTGACCAGAACAAGAAGAACGACGACTTCGTGGCCAAGATGCCCGAGTCCAACGGCATTGGCCATGGTGAGAAGGAGAACGACTCCCTTGTTGGCCGCGGCCCTGGCACCGATGCACTCCCCGTGCAGCCTGGTAGTTTCACAGCCAAGATTGAGAACAGCGGGCCATTCTCAATTCTCGCCTACTGCCTCTCTTCCATCTCCATGACTGTTGTCAACAAATATGTCGTGTCTGGCACTTCATGGAACCTCACTTTCTTCTATCTTGCCGTCCAGGTACGTTACCGCTATTCCCCGCGTTTAAGGAATGCAAACTAACTCAGCATTCCAACGATAGTCAATTGTCTGCATTGTTGCCATCACAGCATGCAAGCAATTCGGCATGATCAAGTCCCTCGCTCCCCTCGAAACCGACCGCATTAAGAAGTGTACGTTATAATCTCTACGTCCAAGAGGCCAATGGCTAATTGATCCTATCAGGGTACCCCATTTCGCTTGTTCTTGTTGGTATGATCTACACAAGCACAAAGGCTCTTCAATACCTTTCCGTGCCTGTCTACACCATCTTCAAGAACTTGACCATCATTGCCATCGCATATGGAGAGGTCCTCTGGTTTGGCGGTTCCGTCACATCCACCGCTCTTAGTTCTTTCAGTCTTATGGTTCTGAGCTCTGTGGTTGCTGCTTGGGCTGATATCAAGAGTGCTATCTCTGGTGACTACAGCGCTACTACTGGTGACGCTGATGCGCTTGCCACCTTGAACGCTGGATACTTCTGGATGGCCATGAACGTCTTGTGTTCTGCCTCGTATGTTTTGGGTATGCGCAAGGTCATCCACAAGATGAACTTCAAGGACTGGGACAGTACGTACACACCTGCTCTACGCAAGCAGATTTGCATTGAGACACCGCCTAAAATGAACAAACGCTAACAAATCGACAGCCATGTACTACAACAACCTTCTCACCATCCCCGTCCTTGTCTTCTGCTCTCTCGTCACCGAAGACTGGTCCAGCGCCAACTTTGCCAAGAACTTCCCCGAGGAGTCGCGCAACCGCATCCTTATTGGCATCATCTACTCCGGTCTAGCAGCTATCTTTATTTCTTACTGCTCCGCCTGGTGCATCCGAGTTACCTCTTCCACCACCTACTCCATGGTCGGTGCTCTCAACAAGCTGCCTATCGCCGTCTCGGGTCTCATCTTCTTCGCTGCCCCCGTTACTGTTGGAAGTGTATCTGCTATCTTTATCGGTTTCGTCTCTGGTATTGTGTATGCTTGGGCCAAGGTCAAGGAGTCTGAGGCCAAGAAGAACGCTCTTCCCACAGCTGAGAACCGAGAATCATCAAAGTAAATTTGATGAGACATGACAAGGACATTTGAGCCGCATTCAGATTTCGTCAAGGCATATTTGCTACCTATTTCTTTGGTCAGAATGGCCAATCTTTTTTGTCTGGCTAGACCTGAACACGACAATTACGTACCTTTACACGGTACTTGCACGATACACGTAATGTAGACATTTTTTTGTATAACGTCAAGAGCAACAGCTCGCTATTTCGACGGGGGGTTTTAGGGTGTCTTTTAAAAGCGTTGATAGATCTGATTCAATACAAGTACTTCCGATACTGCGAACATGATGTCCAAAACCCAATAAAAACCTGTAAGACGAACCAACAGACAAAGCTCGAGCCTCTCATGACGTCTTATGCCGAGGAAACACGATCTCATCTCATCTCAGCCCTGCCGTTGACATGGGAGACTGGTCAACGTTTAACGGCGCAGTCTTGGCTCGCATAGCATTGCATGTATGCCATGTTACACAAGGTGTAAGCACAAAGCTGCAAGACCAACGTTACATCTTGTACATACATACGCACTGTCCTTTGCTGAACCAACAAACTTATCTTCAACTACCCTTTTAGCAATTAAGCTTATCAGAAGTTGTCACTCATAATAACCTCAGAATCTACACCCCTATCTCCCGCAGGGCTCAGCTGAAAGCCACTGACCCCGTTTTAAGAATAAGCAGTCACACCTCATCCCCCTTTTTTGGGGTTCTCACTCTGTGGCGTACCGAAGAAAGCAAAAAAGACCGCTCTGGAACGGACTCGACGTTGGGATGGTCACTACCGGCCGCGGCTTGTTAAGATAGTCTAAATATGGGGTCAAGGCGCAGTTTTGCTAAGCTTTGAGGATGTTGCTTAGTTTCAGCCATGGGTGTCTGTGTTGTGTTAAGCTTGTCCGTAATTCTACGCTGGATGGTATGCTATAAATGATCTGCTTGGGACTTTGACAGCCACAGGCGTTGGTATAATTTAAAGTATGACTATCGAATATCAAGTTAAATTGTTTGAGGTGAATCCTTAGCTTATAGACGGGGGTGAGGTGTTGAGATGGCTTAGAGAACTTGGGTATAACCCTGATGTGTTACTATATGTTCTTGATTAATGTTCAGGGCTTAAAGTGCCAACCTTATGATAGAGCTAAGAGCACATTAACACCAAGCAAAGTCCAAGTAAGAAACGTAGTGATTCATCTATCAAATCCAAAAAGTAGATTTCATTATGCGCCGTGCCATGTCATGCCGTTCAATCAATAACAGATCCCCCTTTTGAACCTGTCTAAACTTTTCCCGTCCCAGTTGCCCACTCCCCGCCTTATACGCTGATAGTCCTAAAGACGCTGAACTCCTCTCCCGTAGCGACCAAGCTACCCGTGATCTGGGGGTGCCAGTGCACCTCCTTCACATCCTTGAGGTAATGCACAAACAGCAGCTGGGGCGGCACGTCCTTGACGCCTGCTGTGTCCCTGCTCTCCTCGTCGTCCAGCTCGACGGCCAGATCCCACAGGGTGACGGTGTTGTCGCCCGCTGCAACGGCGACGATAGAGTCGTCGGTGGGATGCCACTCCACGCTGGTGATTTGCTCCTTGTTGAAGTTGAAGCTGGCGATGGGCTGGGGCTTGTCAGAGCTGGCCTTCCACTGGCGCAGATCCCAGACGGCCCAGGCGCCGTTGTCGTCTCCGGATGCGAGGAGGTGGGTTGTCTGACGAGACCAGGACATGACGTTGACGTCGACTTCAGAGACCTTCATGGTGATGGCGGGGCTGCGGGACTTGGATCGCACGTCCCAGATGCGGATTGTGCCGTCGCTCGAGGCAGAGGCAAAGACAGACTGCTCGGATGGTGACCACTGCAGCTCCTCGACACTGCTCTGGTGGCCCTGGAAAGGTCGGTTGTCGGTGACCCAGCCGCCTCCGTCGGTGCGCGTTGTCATGTAGATGAGACCGTCGTTATCACCAGTGAGGAGCTTGCCGCCGGGAGCCAGGGGAGACCAGTCAAGAGCGTAGCCCTCAGCCTTGTGCGCGCGGATGGTAGAGATGGGCTTGTTCTGCTGGGCGGAGATGGTGGTACCGGGGTTGTCGAACGAGGCGAGGTGAGGAGAGATATCGTGGATGAAGATGTTGCTCGACTCGGTCATGGTGGCAGTCAGAGTGGTTCCAGGTCGTCCAGCCTCTTGGCTAGGGGTATGATGCGCGCGGATTCTGTTGGTGGTAGAGCTGAGAGGGATAGACTTGCTCTCGAGAATAGGATCAGAGTCCTCATCGTCGTCGTCGTCCGAGTCAGAACCATCGTCGTCGCGCTCCATCTTGCTCAAGCCGCTGAACTTCATGACCATGATCTGGTTGTCCGAGGCCTTTCCACTCTCAGCCTGGGTTCCGGAGACAGTGTACATGGTAGCAGGGTAGGCCTTGCGGTTATCGCCGAGGTTATCGCGGATGATGTCGAAGGAGAGGCATGGCCAGGGTGTGCTGAGGTTGTGCAGCATCTCGTAGGTTGTCAGATCGGGAGCGAGTGTCTGGCCGGGCTCGAGTTTGCTTCTTCCAACGATGAATGTTCCTTGGTCGACTTCCATAGAGTCTACTCAAACGTTAGATTACTACCCAATTCTTGTCTTTAAGCAACTTACCCTTCTCCTCAGCCTCGCGCTCAGCATCAGGCCGTCCATCAACACCAGCCTCAAGAATCTCATCCTCGCTCTCAAACTCGTCCTCAAACTCATCTTCAAACTCTCCCATGTCCTTGGTGTTGTCGTCAATGTCCATCTTTTCAGGACGGTCTCCACCCTTGAGGGCGTCGCCGTGATCGGCATCAGCTGTTCGCTTCGACATGATTTCTGTTGTGGTTGTTTATCTGTAAATTGAAACTAGGTACGAGCAAAAAAAAAGATTTAATTTTTTAGCTATCGCCGTCTTTTTTGGTGCCCCTCCATGGATGGACTCAGGAAAAAAATAAATTGGAGACTGGGTGAACCCCGCCATGACGCGGGGCTTTCCGAGAATTTACCGGCGCAAAACCTTGCGACATTGATTGTGAGGTTTATTTATTGAATGTGATACGAGACAATGAATGAATATGTGGTGTCTTGGTTGATAGCTGGGTTAGGTAGTTCTGTCGCATGTCTATAGATTACACATACAAGATATCTAATCCGATCACAATAAGCCTTGCCATGATTATTCCAAGTTTAGGTACCCCTGGACTGCTGATAAATTCATTACGCTTCGCCCCATATACATCCGCCGTCGTATTCGCAGATCGTACACACTTGATTCCAAATGATTTCCCTACGCCTTGGCTCGGCCATGAATGTTTTGTCAGCATCTTTACTCTTTGTAGCCCCGGCACTCGGACCCAACCCCACGTCACCCTCGTCCGAAATTTCACGATTGTGTCATCTTGCCTGACATTCTCATCACCGGCCACCGACTCCCGGCCTGAAATAGCCTTTATACAATGTAATCAATCAATTGACGCTGAAACTGGACCTTCTAGAACCTGGCCTGACGCAATTACTACATATATAAACGTATCCACTCTTCTACAGCTGATCCATCTTCAACTTACTACAGTACCCCTCCAACTCAAAGACTTATATAAACTAAACAAAACCCCCCCACCAAAACCCCTCAACTCTTCATCACCAAACACCTCATAACCACCAAACTCACCTACATTCTCCTACCTATATCCAAAATGGCTGCTCCCTCCTCCGTCGTGGAAATCACCACAAAGGCTCAGTTCGACGAGCTCATCAAGACAACCCCCTACGTCGCCATCCAGGCCCACGCCTCATGGTGCGGTCCCTGCAAGGCCATGTCCCCCATCTTCGCCAAGCAGGCCGCCGAGCACAAGTCGGACAAGTACGCCTTTGCAAAGTTCGACACAGACGACGTCCCAGATCTCGCCTTTGAGCTCGGCATCCGATCCATCCCCGCCTTCTTCTTCTTCGAGAACGGTAACAAGGACAGCGATCTCGTCGGCGCTGTTCCTCCCAAGCTCAAGACTGCCGTCGAGGGCTACGCCGAGAAGGCCAAGGCCGGTGGTGATGCTGCTGAGAAGCCCGCCGAGGAAAACACCCTCAAGACCGATGAGAACTTTTAAACAGCCAATCTCTACACGAATATAACACTACAAAGCATAGCGTCAAGAACGCAGATTCGCAAGGATACCCCCCTATATAAAAGGCGCACAAAACGGGCACCATACATTACAGCTGCCTGCAGAAACTATCATGAGTTAGGATCGCAGCATATGCCTTCGCAAGAGCGTAGAGCGTAGAGCAGCATGGGTCGCACTGGTTAGCTACAAATAAACTACCTACATACTTCATCACATTGTTACTTTCATTGTGAAATGTCTGTAATTCTTTCGATTGTGTCTGGAACATGTCTCAAGAATTTATGTACTGTAATCAAGCAAATGTTCGCTGTGGCTCGCTATAGGCCGTGTAAATCCGAGACCTCATCTCTCGCTATGATGTGATTCCAGCTGGAATCTCATACCGTCGTCAAACTCCTCACGAATCTTCTCTTCGAGGCTCCTTTCAACCATCCTCCTGCAAGATTCTTCTCCATCTTCAACACAAAAAGTCAACCAAGTTATAATACAAGGCAGAAGTGAAAATACTCCATCAAACGCCATTCCAAATGGTATAAGGCCCTAGGCCAAAATTCCAATAAATAAATCAAACCCCAACTCCAACAAATGCTGCTGAGATGCATCCCACATCTCAGTATAGTGGTTGAGCGACTGAATCCGCCGACTCATTGCTAATACGTCCGACGCCAGAGTCCACCCGCTTTTTACTCGGTGTGATATCCTCTCGTGTTTCGATGGGATCCTCGAAGCCATTCTTGTAATCGCCTTGCACCGAAAGTCTTGATGTCAACCTGGGTCCTGCTGATCTGCGTCGGTTGGTCACCTCGTGACGAGTTGGCTTCAGGTCGTTGCCCCCCATGCTCATTCTTGGAGACGATCTCTCTCTGACGCTGAGAAACTCGCTTCCTGAGCGAGCGTGTCCGGGGTTTGGAGATCCATTAGTGCTCGCAGGTGAGTTCAGCACTGATGAGTAACGAAGGCTCTGGCGTGAGCTTCTCCATCTGCTCAAATTCCAAAAACTGCCCTCCTTATCATTCAACCCTTCAGAGTCGGATGCACTAATCAGGCTGAAGCTTGGTGTTGGTGGGCTAGTTATGCCGTTTCTGTCCCGGTCATTCGAGGCTCTGATCGAGGTACGGTTGCCCATGCTGCCGCCAGCAGGAGTTGTGGGTGTGGGGGCTTGACGACTAATCAGACTCGGGGGTACGGGCTTTCTGCGAGATTCTGGTGCCAGGTTGGCCGCTGAGTTGATGGGTGATAGGCTCGGTTTGGTTGGGGACATGGATCGCTCGCTTCGAGCTGGTGTGTTGTTCACGCTGGGTCGTCCTTCATCGATATCTTGACGCCAGCTGTTAATTCTGTCAGAGGCATGCTGTAGTTGAATAGGATTAGGACCGGGGATGTTGAGTGATCCACGTCTTGACTGCACGCGACTGCTCGCACTCGTCCTGGTCATGACACTGCCACTCCTGCCAACGCCAGATAGACGGTGGCCCAGTCGAGACCCTGACTCCCATAGTCCTTGCTGTCGCTTCTTGTGGGCGCAGTCCTGCCTAAATACTTTGATCTTTCCCGTTCTATCAGTGGTGATGATGATGTTTCCGTCAAGATGCCTGGACCGCTCGACGTATGCGGGCGTTTCCTCGGGACGCCTGCTGCTGAGGATCGAATCGTCGTTGTCTTCCGACAGAGCTGAGTGACTTGGTGTGCTCTCTTCAAGACTTCGAAGCGTTACAGGCGGCGGGTTGCACAAATCGTAGATTGGGTCGCCAGAGGCACTCAATAACTGTCGGCTCTTGGCTGGGGCCATCAAAGCCGTGGTGACAACTTCGGGGTGGGCATCAAATGTTTCGTATGGTTGCTTATCCTTGATCTCGTCCTGGGATCCGAGTTTCCAGATATAAGCCTTTCGATCCTCGCTGCCACAAATGATATAGCTGCCGTCGTCGTTAAAGCGTGCATTGATCTGACTTGACTGGTTTTCCAGCCCCTTGAACTTGACCTGAATAACCTTGTCATTCAGGTTGTATACTCGAACTCGCGAGTCGTTTGAGGTAATAAGAACCTTGACTTGTCCAGCGTCAGGTCCTGTCGGTATTGTCATGGTTCGAATGCCTGTGATTTTGCTTCCTTTGGCATTTTTACCCCGCGAAGATCGGACATGAATTTGATACTTGAGCTTCAACTCCTCGGTGGTGTAGAATGTGCACAAACCACTAAGCACACCACATATGGCAATACTTCCGTCTGGTGAGAACGCTACCGCAGTAATGAATTCGCCCGTCTGAACCTGGAAAGCGACGCTCTTGTCGGGAATACTCCATAATCGTAGTTGTGCATCCAGTGAGCCTGCAAGAAAGAATCGGTCATCCGTAGGGTGGAAGGCGATCGACGTGACCAGATCCTTATGAACAAAAGTGCACAAACAGTCACTCCTGCTCATATGCCATAGCTTGACGGTCTTGTCCATCGACGAGGAAAGCAAAAAGTTGTTCTTGCTCCAGCTCAAGGCCAACACCTCGCCAGTGTGTTCTTTGAATTCTCGCACAGGCTTTGTGCGGAAGACAGGAGCACTGAGCTTTTCGCCATTGGTGCCATTCTGTGCCTCTTCTTCTTCGTATGCCTTGCGCTCCTCTGGTGTAGATATCACGGCAAACACCCGCACGATCTGATCCTTTCCTGCAACGGCCAGGTAGCGTCCATCCAAGCTGAATTCGGCCGCCCAAATAGCATCGCCACCTTTAAGAATCTTGCTTCCGACTGCCGTTGCTACCGCTCGACCGTGCGTGTTCTGGGGCCTATATTGAGAGGCTGTAAGTTCTTGGGCGAGGAATAGGTGGTTGTAATCTCTGTCCTTCTTGTTATGCGCCTTGACACGGATGTATCGTGGGGGTTCTTTGTGGAGAGGTATGTATCCGCCTCCGGCACCGATGACGGACGTGAGAGCTCGGGCGTAGGTGCCATCGGTTCGCAGTTCACCCAGGTCGGAGTCGGATTCCCGCATATCATCATCTTTCCTCCAACTTCCGCGCATTCCCAATCGGCTCAGGAAAGACGGTCCTTTCCTTCGATCCTTGCTAGAATCCTGGGCAGTATTGGGCGATTCGTCAAGTTCAAGGCTTTGCCTCTGGGGATTTTCTGCTGCAGAGCTGTCGGTGCGGCCCTGATTTAGAAGTCGTTGTGCGATAGTAGGCTCGGGGCCGTTACTATTAGTGCGCAAGTAGATTTGCTAGACGTCATATGTTAGTTGTGGTTGAACTATACCAACATATATATCGAACTCGGCGCAAGTACTAACCGTACTCAAAGGGTCGAGCCCAACGTTGGGGGGAGGACTCGGAGAGCTCGATTTAAAGGATGGTTTCCAGTCTCTTGTTTCTTTTGCATTCTGAGAGCCGGACACAGAAGGTTGTTGTGAAGTCGAGAGCCTGCTCGTTGGGAGGTCCAGGGAAGCACCGGCACCTATTAACAAATGGTCAGCTTACATAGTATTACAGTGAATGATGTGTATGTATGTATGTATAGCTAGCACAATACTAGCCAGCGAATTGGACTTTGGGCACATAGGTATCTCGAGCTGCGACAAGTCCCTGCATAAGCACCAACAAGACATGCGCCCAGGCGTTCACTTAGTAGGTAGGGTATTGTGACTTGGCCATAGGACAGGATGGAGGGGCAAATCCAAGGAAGGCATAATCAGTCAGTCAGGCACAACATACCTTGAGAATCAGATCGAGCAGCGAGGCTCTGGCGGCGTTGAGGCTCGGATTCGGGAAGGCTGGAGAGGACAGAGGCACGTCGTCTAGAGAAACCACGTTCCGCCCGGGCAACAGGTGATGACTTGAAGGCAGACATGTTCCATACTTGATGGGCAACCAACCCCTAAAGAATTTTGAACGTGATAGACCGGATTGCGCGGGCGGTCGGCCTCGCGCAACTTGTGGGAGTCCAGTCCCCGTCCCGATCAAAACGAGAGTGTGTGGCCTTGGCTGACAGACTTGAAGACTCGTGGGGGGGTGAGCGCTGAGA
>JABFFJ010000374.1:0-13833 GCA_013623715.1 Fusarium verrucosum
AAGGTAGACTCCAAGGCCAAGGCAGACCCCAAGGACAAGGCAGAGCCCAAGGCCGAGGCAGACCCCAAGGCCAAGGTAGAGCCCAAGGACAAGGCAGAGCCCAAGGCCGAGGCAGACCCCAAGGCCAAGGTAGACCCCAAGGCCAAACCCAAGGGGAGGACGCTGGGGGAGAGCCTTGCCAAGGATCCGCACTTGAGGTATCAGAAAACCGGCGATGACCTTCATTATGAATGGGAACACGGGCATGAGCACCGACATAAGAAGCACCTCGAGCGTCGCCGTAGTAGACTCGGTGGCTTCGGCGGTGGTGGTCTCGGTCTCGGCCCCGGTCACGGTAACAACCATGGACCCGTGGTAGAGGGGCATCTTCATGGTGAGCATGAGAATGAGAGGTACGAGAACAACGATCCCCACTACCACCGTCAACTTATCCAAGCATAGTAAAAACAACGAATACTTGAGGAACCCATACGGAGAGTGGCGAGATGGGATGAGGGAGAAGGAGACGGAGAGATACTTGAGCGACAAGAAGCAGAGATTTTCCAAGGATCAGACGTTGAAGACGAACCTTCTCGACAAACTGAGCGCGAATAGGGATGCGGATAACTTGAGATACCTGCGAGACAAGAAGATGAAGCAGCAGGTCGAGGAGGAGATGTTGGAGAGGGCGTTGTTGGAGAATCAGTTGAGGAAGCAGGCTCTTGCTGGGGGAAAGTATTCTCTTATTCGCGACAAGCTGAGAGAGGAGAAGAAGGAGAAGAAGGATCCTAAGCAGATGATTCCATGGAAGGGTTTTGGTTTTTGAAGACTGGGGTTGAGTTGAGTTGAGTTGAGTCGATTTAGATTGGAAGTTTATTTAGACTGGACTGAGAACAAGGATTAAAATTGGTGTTGAAGTTGATATGAAGTTGAAGTTGATATGAAGTTGATATGAAGTTGAAGTCGAAGTTGATGTACTGACTAAGGTTGAGGATAGAATCCAAGAGCCCTGCTTAGACTCATGATTCATGCAGGGATGATTAATAGCGGGGCCCGCACCCTGTAATTAGTCGTGTCCACAGGGGGCGTCAGTTGCTGGCTGAGGCTTATTTTGGACGGGCAGTGACAGGCCAATGAGTAAGCAAAGATTAGGTTGTGATGTAATGAAGTGAGTGTGTAATCAAATAAATAGAATGATGTCATTCGATTTATACGATATTCTCTAGATGGATGAAATCGTATTCTAGACGAGGTAACTAGAATTTAGTTAGCAGTAACAATTCATCGTTATTATCACTTCCATCTATGTACATCCCTGATGCCGCGTAACCCCCTGTAATGCCGCGTCAATGCCAAGTCATTCAAATCACCTCAGCCATTCTTGGCTCTCTACCACGCTGTAACAGAACAAGGCTGATGACGAGCACAGCAAAAAAAATAATCTCGGACTTTAGAACCGCGGACTCGTCCGGACGCTACCGCGGGTTTTGGGTTTGCTTAAGAGATCAACACTACTAAAACGTTAGATCCGGCCGAGAATATAAATCTTGGAATTAAAAAGTCTACGTAACCCCAGACCCAGACATAAAGTACAACGGATATAATACCCATAATTGCATATTGCATTGCATACCCTGTTTTCTTTTTCTCTTTCTCGTATTTTCTTCTACTTTTGGATTTCATCTTTTATTTACTTTACGTACTTCGTTCCTGCCAAGCAAAGTCAGGTGTCTCATTGGGCTGCATTCATACAATCAACGCCTTGTATCACCAAAACACCAACTTAGTATCACCACATACACAAACACTCACAATGGCTTTAGGCGGTATCTTTTCATATTGGGTACGTTCCTCTTCCACCAACAACACACACACAATCACTTACTAACACAATCTCAGATGTTCCCCGTCATCTCAGGCCTCGTCTGGTTTGGAATGCTCCTGGGTCTTCTCCTCGAATGGCAAGTCAACCAACACGGCCGTCGCTATCCCACACAATCAATCCACTCCGACGTCGCCTACATCTCCAACGTCGGCGCCGACCGTCTTCAGCCTCTCTTCATCGTCGGCTGCGTCTTGACCTCCATCTTTCTCGACGCTGCTTTCTTGTCTGAGCGATGGCTACGACATCGCGGCCGTCTTGTGCCCAATACAACACTTATGGAAAAGATCCTTAGCGGTCTCTCGATCGTGTTTGCGACTGTTGGTACCGTCGGTCTTATCTGTCTCTCTATTTTCAGAACGGGAGAGTATAGAAATCTGCATAATACGTTTTTGGCACTCTTTATTGGGGGCTATTTGATTTCTGCTGTCTTTATCTGCTGGGAGTATCAACGCCTTGGAATCAGTAAGTCTTTTCTCTCTTTTACTACCCAACTCTCACTAACAACAGCCCAGACTACCGTGAACACCGCGTCCTCCGCGTCTCCTTCTGGGTAAAGCTCACCTTCATCCTCGTCGAGCTCTTCCTCATCATCGCCTTTGGCGTATGCGGTCGTCTCGGTGCACGCAGCGCAGCCGCCATCCTCGAATGGGTCATCTCCTTCATCTTCACCTTCTACGCCGTCTCCTTCGTCATCGACCTCTATCCCGCCGTCCGCACAAAGAGCCATGATGCAAGGTACCAAAAGGCTGCCTACGTGCCTTCTGCCCTCTCTGATTCTAGGAGCCCCAGTAACGGGTCGCGCAGTAACATTGATGCACCTGCCAACGGTCCTACTACCGATGTCGAGATGGCGCAGAACGGCAACGCTGCGCCCCAGAGAGATTTCTAAACGACATGCATTGAATAACGTCGGAATGATTTCCCCTTTTTTTCTTGGCATGGCGTTTGGATCAGGAACTGGCTCGTTTAAGGGACTGCATGGATGGATGGATGGATGGCTTGCATAATACATCTGCTACATCAACATTAGAATAGACGGCTTTGTTTATAAGACTTATTGCATTGCGTATACCTGGTACATAGACATAATAACAAACTTTTACAGCACTCTTTCATGAATACTCCCGAGTGATCCAATCGACCCTGTTCACACATCACATCATAATATCAACCGAATTTGTCCACGGAACTCTCGGATGCCAACCACCAACCCCTATGACATCAACCATGATATTTCCAAGTGACAATGAGTCATAGGTTCAACCAAGAAGAGCAACCACACCAGCAAATTAGACTACTACCCTTTCAACTCCAGCAATTGCTATAATTTCTGTTGTGAATAACAATAATGACGCTCCCCATGTACCAAGAATCCCAAATCATGCGCCAAACACAATCCAACCTAACCCAATCCATCATGTCCGTGTATTCATTATCACCCAATCATCAACTTAGTTATCCATCATTTCTCTAAACCTCGAGTCTCGTGATGGACTCTGGCTTTTCCTCTCAGCAGGGTCTTTGATTACCGGGGGAGGAGTGATAGCCGGGAGTGGAGTGTCGTCTTCACTTAGACTGCTCACAGGGCTGATGCCACGTGAATCATGCAACGCTTCCACTTCTCGGTCGCTTGACTCGGCATTTGCGCCGCGACCTGCAAACGCAACATCTCGTATGCTCGTAGCCCGGTTGTCGAGGCTCGTACTGCTTTCGTTCGCATCTGTGTCTCGAAGAGCGGCTCCTCCAATAAAGCTGCCTCTCTTGTAACCCTGACTTTCACGATCCTTCTCTCCAAGAGATTTGCCTCGTGAAAATCGGTTCCTGATCCAGCCCTTGACCTTGGAAGTTGGTGATGCACCATCGCTAAGCTTTCTTCGGCCCCTCTCCCCACTGCCAGCTTCTGTGTCACTTGTGGCTAGTAAACCAGGCTCTGTCGACTCGTTTGGTGCAGTAATAGGAGGTGTAACAACCTCTTCGCTTCTCGCGCTCGCACCATCATCAATGGCTTCTTCGCCCGAGACAGCTGCGTTACCCCTGGATCTTTGCTTCTCCTCCTTGGCCTGGCGCCGCTCCTCTGCTCTCGCTGCCTTTTCCTCCGCCTTCTTGCTCTTGTACTCTTGCTTGTCTTGATCTGTGTTATATGTTAGTGAAATGTCTGTAATGAACCGTTTCGAGAAAACGCACCCTTGAGCTTCTTGGTGATTTCTTTAATTTCACGATCCCGCGCCTTTTGCTTCTCCTGTTCGGCTTTCCTTGCGTCTTCTTCCATCTTCAAGGCGGCAAGTCGTTCCCGCTCAACTTCGGCCTTTTCGTTGATGTCATCCAAAAGGGGCTGCATTCTCTTGGCTGCGATAGTGTCTATATCGTGAGGATCCATGAACTTGCCCCCTCCAATGTCGATTTTGCCCTTATTCTCATTCCGGGTGTTGTGGCTGGCGTGTGCCACTTGATGAGCTTTGAGCTCCCACTCACTCATGAGCGTGGGGTTGACCTTGCCTGTCTCGTTATAGACCTTTTCATCCATACCTTGTAGTCGAGCCTTGACGTTGCGTTGCGCCGCAGCAAGGAGTGCATTGCGGTCTTCTTGTCGTTTCTTCTGATCAACTTCTGAAAGCTTATCGGAAAAGAGCGACATTTGCTGTCGAATCTTTTCAGATTGTTGTCTGTCCTCGAGATCACCATCGCTTGAAGATCGCCGGCGCAGCTTGGATGTCAATGTAAACCTTCGTCGAGGCGATGTTTCATTTCCATAATAAGACTGATAATCTCGATTCTTTTGATGCTCTTGTTCAAGTTTTGCTAAACGTTCTTGTGCCTGCTTGTATGCAGCGTCCTGGAGATTAATGTATGGTTTTGGCTGTGCCACTTCTGAATCCCGCCCATGGTTTTCCTTAGTTTCATCGATCATCTTTTGTTGTTGTGTATACATCTTTCGTGCCATTGCAACCGCCGATGCATGAATCTGCTCATTGGTCTGCCTTTCATCTACCTCCGGTTTGACCGGGGGATGGGACGTAAACATATTTCGAGTCATGGTAGTGACTGGCACAGCACCTCCATTTTCTGCAGATGACTTTGGCCGGAGGCTGGCTTTGTGTGCAAGAGCAGCTCCGCTAAGGGCATCTTGTCGTGTATTGGTCTGAGTAGATAACGGAGCACCGTTGTTTGGAGCTGATGGTGTAGATTTAGCTCGGCGTCTTGTAGTTGCCATTGCTCCTTTAGCTGCGGCAAGAGACTTTTGTCCTTGCAGCGAGGTATCAGAGGCTCTTGGGTTAGTCTGCAGCGTAGAGTTGGTTCGATTTGTGTTGAATGCTTGTGTAGCAGCAGAATTTCCCCATCCTTCGTGTGACTTCCGCTGGCTTGGGGATTGGGCTAAGGCAGCATTGGCAGAGCCAACGGCTAGAAGGGCAGCTTTGTGGCCGTCAGAGTTGGATGCTGGCTCCCAAGCTGGAGCCATCTTGTAATCTTTTGCTAAAACGGCAGCGGCGGATGCTGACGATGTCTTGTCGGGTTTCCAAAGTTCAATAGGTTTTTGATTAGACCATCCAAGTGAAGCAGCGGCACTTGCAGCAGCACCATCAGGACGAAGGCCGGCAGATGGAAAGCTAGGAAGGTCGCGAGGATCTGCGTATTTGAGACGACCCGAATTGTTGGCTACCACCAAGTATATGTCAGAATGAGCTGGGCCCGCCTACAGGCGGATGACGAACATCAACCGCTAGGGTGTCGGTAGAGTACATACCTGGAGTCGCTGCCGGCTGTGACTGAATCATGGTTGGCTGCCGGGATGTGCTGGTGGGCATATCGGTAGGTATAAGGCACCCGGGTCAGAAGGGTGCTGGCTCGACCCTTCGTATTGGAGCAGTGAATGGGTCAGACAGATGGAGCAAAAGAGTGGTCGCGATGCGCCCAGCGCGTGGAGATAAGGCTCTGGACAGGGCCTTGTGACAGTATCGTTAAACGGGGTTCCAAGGCTCTTGGCGAATGTGATGTCGCATGCAGTTGATGTCAATTGATTGTGTCCGTGTTGAACATGGGTATACAGGTCCTTGTTTCGAGGTGGAAATGGAAATGCTTGAATGGTGGAGCCGGATGAGGTGGGAGTGCGATGTGCAGGATATCAGATGATTGCTGATGCACTTGAGGCCCGAATGATGGAGCTGTACAGGCAGATATTGTAGGTCTGGTAGGGATGTAAGCTGGGGAATCTCGTGTTGTCTCCCAATAGTGAAGATGCAAGAGGTGAGAATGAGGAAGAATATTGGGTCAAAGCAAGATTTATTCACTAAGACCAAGACGATGATGATGATGATGCTATCTACTAACTAAACTAAACGAAGACGAGACCCTCGCGTCGTCTTCGTGGCGCCCTCACTCAAATGGCGTCGTTGGCCCCGAGACGAGATGGACGGCGCCTTCCTTCCTTCCTTTCGCTGGCAGTGGCAGATGGATGGATGCAAGCGCATACGTCAGGGTAGTCGCCGCAGCCCAGGTCGCTCTTTCCCTTCCCGGCCTACGATGCGCTACCCCAGATAGTGTTAGTTGTGACGTCACTAGGCCCTTGGCGATGATCTCAGGTGCAGACGCTAAATGGTTAGTGTCAGTTGGGATAGCACAGTGTTTCGATAGTCTCATGATTTTCAGCTCTGTTGGTGGTTCAAGCTGCTACGTACATATCGAGCTGGAATGAATGCCCCGGTACCCTCTTTTGTCTTATCAGATGCTGTAGCAAATGGCTCAACTTCAGCTCGATTCAGCTTCTTCATGTCTCAACACTACGTAGGGATGTAACAAGGCCCATACCACAGCGCTATAAATCCACACTGTACTTCTATCAGCTTAATAATAGTGTAATATTTTTAAAACTTTTTTAGCTTCGCGTTATCAACTGAATATCTTCCAATTGGCATTTGAAAAAGGGTTTAATCGACCAGACTAAGGTCAAGCTACGGACGCCTAAACACAAGTTCCAAGGTTAACTAACACAACAACTAATCACAAGACAAGTTCCTCTTATTAAACCAGGAGAGAAACAGAGTCTTGTGCCTGAAACCTTGGCCTCAATCAGCGTCTTCACCTGAGAACCAACGGTGCGTCGGCGGTTTCGGCATAGATATTGAGATCTGCACTTTTCATTGCTTTTTCGATCTGTACTGTATGTCTTAGCGTCCTCCGATCTCTTGAGGCGCATCTGGCTCGATTGATCGACCTCTTGTGTTGTAGAACCACAACCCTGGTTTCACTTTCACGTCTGTGTTGCACACCAACTATTGTTTCCGGCTCTTCCTCTCCGTTGCTAGCACAGCACAGCACAGCCTCGTTGTGACAGCATCGGTGGCTTGCAGGACCCTTGATCAGGCCAGCTAACTTTATTCTGACGGAACAGGTTTCTTGGCGAAACAACATGACCTCCTCTGTTGGTCTTGAGAATGTTCTCAATTTTCGAGATGTTGGTAAAACGGTCAATGATTTTTTGGGCACAAGGTATTACTATCTTTGATGAAATGGGGGAACTTGTTGACTTATTCTTGATAGACGAATTCGTGAGGGTTTGTTCTACCGCTCTGCAAGACCAGGTATGGATATCAGCATGCCAAGATATACCCGTTGCTAAGGTTTCTAGATGATGCCACTCTCCCAGACAGACAACGTATCAGGGACGAACTAGGAATCAAAACGGTCATAGATCTGAGGACAAAGTAAGATTGGAAGTTCCACGTAAGACGACAGCATGTTAACAATCACATAGAACTGAGCACCTGAATCAGGCAAAAAGAAGACAGGAACAGTCTAATACTCCTGCTCTGATCAAGTCCAATGAAGCCCTTGCTGAGCCACTGAAAATATCTGGTCTGGACTATCGAGAAGTCAAGATTACAGGCCGTCCATTCGAGTGGTTTCTCCTGAGCAAGCTCTCCTGGTGGGATTTCTTGTGAGTAAGAATGAACTAACATAACACAAACACTGACATCTTCTCTGTAGTCGCGTGGTGTTTCTGTTTGTATGCGGTTACCGCACTGAAGCAATCAACATTATTGGGAAACAAGTCATGATCCCTCGTGGGCTTGTAGGACTAGGTCTTGACACGCTTGATGCATCCACCAACGAGATCCACGAGGCTCTGTCTCTGTACGCCAACCCGGCTGCTCTTCCTTCCATTGTTCACTGCACTCAGGGAAAAGATCGCACAGGTAAGAGCACAGTATTGCTGATATGAATGAGACTGATTTGCATAGGCCTCATCTGCGCCCTGGTGCTCATGATACTGGATGCTCCCGTCTCTGCAATCGAGTATGACTACGCTCTCAGTGACGAGGCCCTCACTCCTGAGCGAGAACAGCGCCTCGTTGAGGTACTCGAAATCGGATTGACAGAGGAATGGCTTCACACTGCCGATGACATGATTGTTGGCATCAAGAAACACCTTGACGACAAATACGGCGGACTGAACGGGTACCTGGACGGCATAGGCTTTGGTGCCGACGACAGAGCCAAGATACGCGAAACTCTACTCTACTAGACAAGGGATTCAGTGCAGGGGGTACATCACATCATGCGTGGAGTAATCAAGGGTTCATCTTGGGATGTTCTTGTCTATTTCTTTCTAAAGCGACCCTGTAGCCAGCATCTATACATCTTGAGCTTTGAAGCTCTGTTGACGAGCAATCGTCGATCAACACCAAGATTCTCCACCTCGAACCGGGGTATTTCTGTCTTGGCTTCCTCAGTGTCTGTGCTTTGATCACCATCAGCACCCTCGGCTGCAGGGGCTGCGGCAGCCTCCTGGGCCGCTTCAGCATCCTCGTCGGCCTTCTTGCCAGTCCAGATATCCGATAGCTGATCCTTGTCAAAGAAGTAGACACGGGTCCCGTCGCCTCGGATGTAAAAGTTTTCGTCCAGGTATCGACCCTTGCGGAACCGGACCTGGGCCAGGTCTCCTCTTCCATAGTCTCGGAAGCAGACCAGGCCACCCGGCTTGAGTACTCGGTGGACGTTGTCAACAGCCTTGGCCCATTGATCGGGCGACAAGGCAGAGAAGATGAAAATCAGCACGGCGACATCTACGGAGCCTTCCTCAAGTCCAGGCGGCAAGCTATCACTAGCGACGTCCCATACGTCAGCCTGGATAAACTCGGGATTGTACGCTTCATTCTTGCGAATGACCTCTACGGCAGTCTTTGAGTAGTCGCAGGCATGGATCTTCAGTTGCGGGTTCTTATTCTCGGCCAGGACGGGAAAAGCCGTGTTACCAGCTCCTGCGCCAATCTCTAGGACGACTTTGGGACCGGCGTCCTCCTTGGTTACCTCGGAAAGAATAGGGAATTCCTGTTGGAGCCATTTGCGGTTCTTGAAAAAGTTGGCGGCGTTGTTCTTGTAGAACAAATTCCACCATCTAGCGGGATCCTGACTGAACTTTCCTGAGTTGTCATGTTAGCAACTCTTCCATGTTTGAGATTGCAGAAAAAAAGTGTGTGAAAATGGTGTGGATCAGATGGGAGCGAAAGAATAAGAAGGAATAGTTTGTCTTCAGTAGATTCAGATGAACTATGCATTGGTTGTGTATCATCAGGACACCAGGGGGGAGAAAGGCTGTGAAAAGTTTGAATGGTTGACTTACTCTTTTCAAAGTCCGAGACTGGGTGCTGACGCTGCTTCGCGTACTGCTGCTCTGCATACTCCTTGTACGCATCGTCAGTCTCAACGTGATCCCAGGCATTGAATTCGAAGACATCGTCTCCTTCGTTCAGATACCGGCTACCAAACTGGAAGGGATCGCTCCGCTTCAAGTTGTTGGTTGGGTCGTGCGACCGATGAGGCGGCACGTCAGCAGCCTCAGTCTCGGGCGCGGCAGCTTCGGTGACGGCCTCAGTGATCGGATCCTTGACGTCCAACGAGGCCATGTCCTTTACAGGAATGGACTCGAGTGTCGGGCTCGCGTCGGCCTCATCACTTGGCACTGAATACGCCATCTTGGACTCGTGATGTCCTTGAAGCATACACTCGCAGGCGCAAGTAGTGTGCTTCTCACAGCACAAGTAATTGACACTGCAGAAGTGAGGAAGAAGGATGCTCGAGAGTCGAGAAATTTTCTGTGGAGAGATGGAGTTTTGTCTTTGAAGATTTGAGTGTGGGGTAGAGATTAACCAATAAGAAGACTTAAATCTCGGATCGGAATTTCTAATACCCCGGGCCCCAGAAGCTTGGGGTAGACAGCCAATCATGTCCAGTTTGGTCGAGCTGGGTGCACGTAGCATCAAGCCTTCTGTGTTCAATTGACCTGTATCATTGTGAGATCGACGATAATCGCTTTTCCCTCCACGCCGAATCTATCACGATATAGCTTGACATTTGCAGAGTTTCTGCTCATAACGTCGAAGCGACCGGCGCAAACCCATTGTCATCAACATGAACCCCTCCCTCACCAGACCGCAAGGCCAGCTTTCACCAGCTGAAGCTCTCCACATTGCGCAACAAGCTCCCATCATCTTGAAGCGCAACCCCAAGGCTTTCTCAGCTTCACCTCTTGTATCGCTTTTCTCAGCACCTGAGACTCCTGAGCTATGGACAATCTACGAAAATCTCATCATCACATGTCTCCGAACGGGCGACGACGATTCAGCGCATCAGTGCTTGGAAAGGCTGGTGTTGCGGTTTGGCGACGAGAACGAACGTGTCATGGCGCTTAAGGGCTTGATAAAGGAGGCAGGGGCGACGCATGACAATCAACTTCAGGAGGTCCTAAAGGAATACGAGGACATTCTGCAGCAAGATGGAACCAACATTGTGAGCATGACGGCACCTTGTGGCCATCAAGACGTTGTACTGACAAACACCAGTATATCGCAAAGAGACGAGTGGCTCTGTTACGATCTATGGGAAAGACAACGGAGGCAATTTCAGCACTAGTATGGTTGCTCGAGTTCAACCCTACAGATGCTGAGGGTTGGTCAGAGCTATCAGACCTCTACCTGTCCCAAGGCTTGTACTCCCAAGCCATCTATGCCCTGGAAGAGGTCCTCGTGCTGGTACCCAATGCGTGGAACGTATGTTGTTTTTCTGTCTTCATGACGATCCCTTCTGACATTGCTCAATAGTTGCACGCAAGGCTAGGCGAGGTGACATTGATGGCAGCCAACGAAACAAGCGACGGATCTCTTCAGAAGTACCTGGCAAACTCGGTAAAGCGATTTTGCCGAAGCATTGAGCTTTGTGAAGACTACCTACGAGGATACTATGGTCTAAAGAAGGTTACTGATAAGATCTTGGCTGAATATGCCAAACTGAAGAAGCAGTCTGAGAGCGATGAGTTCTCTCTGCCAGACCAGCAGACTCTTACAAAACTAAACCAGGCGGCCACTGAGAAGCTAGCGGAGATCGTTCGCCGGTATGGGGCTCAAGAACCCCTGTGGCAAGGATACAATGCAGACGAAATTGCTGCGGCTCGCGAGCTGCTCGACAAGTCATCGTCAAAGGTCGTCCGGTGAGCGACGACAGACTGCGCATAAGGGCTTTAGCCCAATGGCATGACTGGCAGGATGCGTTGCAACTGCAGTGACTCAGAGCAGCGAGTACAACGAGTGAAGACACGTACCATAAGATTCGCATGAGGGTTCCTCTCGTGGAATGAGGTGCGCGAAGGTCCCTGACTAGTTCGTTTGCAGTGGCCGACGGGTCTTGGGTCTGATGAGGTGGAAGAAAAGTGGCAGAGGCATGCACAATATGGGCTATGGCGGCCCTCTGAGGCTCTGACTGATAACTTACAAATGGAGGCAGCAATGCCGAGTTGGGTATTGCTGGGCATCTAGCACGTGGCGCCATACAAGGACGGGTTGGTGGGGTATCTGGTCTCATGTGGATGATGATGATGATCAAACTTGACAGGGAGGATGAGTTGAATTTACAGAGCTGGAACTACCCAATTTCATCCGCTGGCTTGGGCAGAATTTTACCACCCTTGACAGAGGCATCACCTTGGTTTCCGTGTGTAATACCTAAAAGCATCGCCGGTGCGACCAAGATCGGTCACTGGGGCTAAAATACACGATGGTTTGGGTATCACCATGATGAGGAGACCATCGGCATTGAGACTCGAAACTCAGAGGTTGACCTTCTCCACGTTGAATGCGAAACACTATGTTGATTCCCCATTATTTGCCGATGATGGGCCTGGTTATGGATCACTAACAAGCGGAGTGACGCGGAAAAGCCGCCCGGCGCAAACGGGACGGTTGATCCCTAACTCAACTCACACCCCATAGTTATCTCCTGACTGTAACTCAGGGATTGCGGCGCTGATGTTGTATTGATTTCAACTCGTTGACACTTCCTTTGGCCTTGTTGAATGACGTTGTTTACTGCGTTGCTAGGGCGAGTGGTTTACAATGATAGGGGGTGGATTGCAGAGAAAGTGTCAGATGGAAGCCAATTTGCGGTAGACATGTGTTGCAATTCTCTTCGCCACTGTCCACTTGGCTCTCTCTGGATGGCTGAGGCTCTGCGGGAAGGCGGACATGCTAATATCTGATGTCTACTATTCCTGGCTGGGTGGTATCAAGTTGGAACGAGTAGGTGTGAATATGAGAAGAATTTGAGTGTCCTCAACTTGGACTCTACACAACTACCTATTGATAAATTTTGAGCGTGATACGAACATCTATCTATCAGTTTCGTGAACAACCACTATATGAACCCTGCTCATTATTGTTGCAATTTGACGATCTTCTTGTGGGTGTATCGTGGTGAGCTGGCTTTGGGTTCATAATATCGGGCCTCAACGCTGCAAATGGGGCGCAAATCGTTCTTGTCAGCCAGTCGCAGAATGGAGGGCAGCGGGTTGAAGAGGATCATTGCAAGGCGATAGGTTTGCTTCGTTCTCGTTAACGGAACGAAGAAGGGGAGAACAGAACTTAAAAGTGACAGTAAATGGGGATATAAGGACGTGGTAGTTTGCCAATGCCTGAGGTTATTTTTCTACTTTTTATTATTATTATCCGTCAATTCAATCGATCGAACAGGCATCACCACTTTTCAAACTTTTGATGGATACTGATACAATACAGCAGCCAGTGAACGAACTACAGTACCTAGTCAGGATTGCGACACCACGCCTCGGTCCGTTCCGACTATACGTTTCGCAAACGGTCGAATATGATACATCACTGGACGATGGCGTTGCACAGCCTTGGGGCAGAGTATGTATGTACAGTATCCTGACAAAGGCATTGTCTGAGATGTGTACAGTATGCTCGGGTACTGGTTTCATGATGATAATATCAAGGATCAGTATTATCTCCAGGTTGAATACGAAACACCGGTCAAGACGACGGATGCTATCGCCGTGTATTGGTTCGACGATATAAAAAAACCGAACGGTAGACTTTCCAAAGGGCGGGCGCTAGCAACAATATCATTCTGGCGGTCAGAGATTCTGATTCAGAGTCACAGCCAGCAACAGCTCACTCACCCACTGGAATTCTAAAAAAGTGTGCATCTTTGACTGGAGGCTGCGTAACGTTGGGCTGCAGCACCGCCATGACATTCATGGAGCCACTTTCAGCCCAGTCCAGCCCAGCCCAGCTGAGAGTGAGAGTCAGAGTGAGATTCGGAGCCAAAGCGACCCAGAGTCAAAGTCAGTCTGAGAGCCTGCCTGGTCCTAGGCCTCCAGCTTTCTTTTTTAACCTACTTTTTCCTTTATTTCCTTTTTATTGTGCGTGCAACTCGAAGAAAATCTCTTACTGAAAGAAGTCTTTCGTTTCGTTCCGTGCCCTAACCGACCAACCGACATACCTGATCTGACCTGACCTGACATGGCCTGAATCTTGAATCTTTGCTACTTCTACCTTGTTCTCAAACAAATTCGTGCTCTGCTCTAAACAGAAAAGTCATTGCACTTGCACTCTTCGGGCGACTGACTACGACTTAATAAGAAAGATACAACATTAACCCCACCCCACCACCCCCTCAACGTC
>JABFFJ010000377.1:0-61658 GCA_013623715.1 Fusarium verrucosum
TTTGTTGGGGAAAAAAAGGCTCTTGAAGCCCTGAACCTTAATAAAGAACACATAAAATTTACATTTGCTTGAGGTTCGGCTGGTGCGTCTTGAGGCATTCGAGAAGACCCTGGTTGATGCGGTATTGCACATGTCGTGAGAGCATTGCTTGAACATGTTGGTCGTCTTGGCGATACAGAGAAGAAGCAACTTTTGGCGAAGATGCGAGCACTTTAAGTAGGTAAGTATGTCAAATTAAGATTTTGGATCGATGAAGAAAAGTCAACCGCTTCTGGTGATGAAGTACCGGGCGGGCAGTGAATCAGTATGACTTCTTATACGTGACACGGGGGACTGAGTCACTATTTTAGGGGGTCCAATACAGCGCTGTAGGGCCGCCTCGAGCCCGCCGTAAGAGTTATGCCGCTGAACATACAAAGTCTCAAATTATATAAGGGTCCATCTTTGTTATTTGGGGATAGGATCTGGGCTACAAAAAGAACAAGGAGCTATTACCAATAGGCCTCCTCATTCACCATTTTGTATCACAAACACTATAGCCAGCCACACAACATCGAGGTATAATGCATATTGTTGTTATATTCATATGTATTGTTGGATACGAGAAAATAAGGTAATTTAAGCCCACTAGGATTGTAAAGTCTGAGAATGTTTGCTCGAAAGAGCAACCCATAGGTTCTCAAGTTTGTCACTCATTTTATGAGGTATCCATATGAAGACAGTTCTGGTTTATGAATGCATCTTTCTTAGATTTAACTGAAGAAATGAATGGACATACCCTGATCAGTTCCGGCATGTTGCCAATGTCCTATTACTAAAAGGTGGGCAATTATCTGAACGGACAAACTCCATTCGTGAATGACGTGAAGTTGAATCTCATCAGTTGACCATGTCGATCTCCCGTCGCTTCCGATATTTTTCAAGGACCTAAAGGGCCTAAAACCGCCATCTTATCTACATGAATTCCATGTTTAGCCGTTGTAATGGTGAGATCAAGTTTGTCCTACGTCATCATCACAACTACGTCATACACAGGGAACTGCCAGGCAAAGATATAAAATAAGTTCTACACCGAACCAAACTAATCCTATGCTACCCAAGTCTATTACAAATTTCAAAGCAACAAACTAGCAAAATGACCAAACTCGTCGACGATATCAAGTCCGGCCTCAAAGGCATCCGCGGAGCCGGCGACGCCCTACGTGGAGAAGCCCTCGACGCAGCAGACCAAGCTTTTGATACAGATCCCAAGCACCCAGAGACTCTCAAACACCACGCAGATAATAGAGCCATCGCCGAGAAGGGGAAGCAAGACATGAAAGGTGTGGATAATATGATCGCCCGTCGAGAGTGGGAGCACAAAGGGGTTGAGCCTCCTGCGCATGTCGGCCGCAGAGAGCATGACCCCGTGACTACGCAGACGGAGCCTCTCTCTCGACCTTCTGAGCATGAAGCTTCTGAACACGATAGACCTAATGAAGGTCTCAGAAGGGAGCCTGGAACTGTTCTCCCTGGAGAAACCTCGCATTATGGCACGGGAAGGACTGAAGAGGATGTCGTGCAAGAGCCTGGTCCCAACATGCCCAAGTATGCTTGAGAAGGAAGCCAGAGCTAATGGAGGTAAGACATCAATGTTCTTGAATTTCATAAATGTACTGACTCGGGCTTTGTGTTGAAGCTGTTCTCAGAAGTGCTCCAGGTAGTTGATGAGGATACCCACGAGAATAAGCAATGAGGTCTGTTTTGAGATGTTTGAATAGTGGTGAATTCTGCATGACATGCATTATAGTTAGGATTGAACACATTTCATCGGAAATTCTCAATCGTCTTTGGTTACTCTGCAAGGCCCTTTGGACCTCCAACATTGCGATCTCCGAACTACCATAAGCACTTGAATTTTGTCGCAGACTTAATCTTTTAATTGTCTGGCCATCCTAGCCTTATTCATATGACTTGGCAGACTCCTCATACCGCCCACCAAATGCCTCAAACCAACTATCAATAGCCTTCGATGCCATCCCAGCCCCAATCGTATCATCCCCCCTCTCAAGTTTCGGTGTAATCTCTTTCATAAACTCATCCAGAGTCAGCGTATGCGGCGCATGTTCCTTCTTGTTATCGTCAGGATTCTCCCTCTCGCGGTGTAAATCCGTCGCTACCATCGGCGGCACAATCTCAACAACGCGGATGCTGGTGCTCTTGAGCTGGGTCCGCAGATTCATGGACCAGGAGTGTAGCCAGGCTTTGGTGCCGTTGTATACGGGGTTTATGATTGAGAAGGGTACGTAAGCGAGAAAGCTGGTTATGTTGATAATCAAAGCATTGGGCTTGTGTTTGAAATGAGGAATTAGGCCGAAGGAGAGATGCATGGGACCTCGGATATTAATATCGATTTCTTGGTCAGCTTTTTGTAAGAAATCATCGTGCTTCAAGACTTCAATCGGGCGCTGAACTCCTGCATTGTTGATCAAGCAGTCGAGGTCTGGATGTTCGCTGGTAACCTTCTTGATGAAGGCAGGAATTTCAGAGGTGTTTCCAGTATCAAGAACGTAGTAACCAGCAGCACCAATTTCCCGAGCTGTAGACTTGAGGTTTGATTCGGTTCGCCCAACAAGGAGCACCGTTTTTCCCTTGGAGATTAGGTATTCGCCGAGTGCGCGGCCGATGCCACCGCCTCCGCCGGTGATGACAGCGCAGTTGAAAGCGAGGCCCTCTTGTTGGGACATTTTTGATGATATATCACATACTCAAGGAGATCAAGAACCAAGCGACGCTTTATATTTCGCTGGGTTATCACGCGTATGGCCCTCGTCAATCGAGCGTTGTGTTAACACCGTAATGTTCGCGTCATAGAATATTTCGGGCCACCGTTTTAGCCGACCTCATGACTCAAATGATGACCAAGGGAAAAATATACATTTATCTTATTACGGTGCAAAGTAGTGATTTAAACTCAACGTATCCTCGAGCCAGGCAACAGCCTCATAACTTCCCTATATCTTCACAAAGAATCTTGGCAATTTTAAAATCATGTTCAATAGCCGGGCTATATGAAGCGCCGGCTTCGAGGTATCCGAGTGCAGTTGTAGTCCACTTCTTGTCAACGTCAGCCACGATGTCACGAATATAAGCATGTGGTGACACGCTCAAGGCAAAGATGGCACATATCTGGCCGAATATCCTACACACAGATCAGTAGCTATACTAAATGAAGAATAAGGAGCTGCTCACTGGGCGCAGACAAAGAATTTGAGAGGATTACAGCTTCTCATCGTATCAGTGACCTGAATTACTGGAACCCAAGCAAGGATAGCGTTTATGGTATCGCGACATTTTCGCAAATGTCCTTCGGTTAGGGAGGATGGTCTCTCCAATGCACGGTGTCTACAAGGTTAGTTATTTGCAGACACTTGGGGGGAACATACTCACAGCAGAGGCCGGCCAATGTGATATCTCGCAACGAAATACCGAGCGTGAAGCCAAGCGGTCACAAGTGCATCGGATGGCGAATTGGCTTGTGTAAGTGGCGATTTAGGATCGAATTGTAGCATTGGGGGGAGTTGCTTTCGCCATTGTTCCAGTTGACGAATGAGTTCATCTTCAACGGGCTCGGGCGGATAATCGGCGGTGGGATCTAACAATATGAGATTTGGTGGCGTATAGCAATAGACGGCGGTGCTTACTAAAGTGAAAGAGACTGTTGCGCGCCCTTGTCAGAATGAGTCGATGCGCAAGCTGCGATAGAAAGTGATAATGGAAGAATGGGTCATCTCCCGGGTATCGGAACGACCCAAACGATGCAATGTCTTGAGCCGATATGAACTTGGGCAGGGCAATATGTTCTTCGAGTCGCAGTGAGTTACTCGGTGGAAGGTTGAGTTCTTGTGAGAGGACGGCTTCAAACATGCTCGTGATCCAGAAGAGACGGGACTGCATGTCAAGCATCCACTCATCACGGTCTCTGGATACGCTATCAAGGTCAGCCGTTAGTCTTTACAGTTTGAGCTCATTCAGCATACTTGTTCCAGAAATATGCGCTGCATGCGCTCGCTTTGCTGAGCATCGCCCACCAATCGAGAGGTCTCAGAGCCTCAGCGTAAAATAATCTAGCTAACGTCAGCCTTCGTCTCAAACGGAAATGAGAAGTCATACCCTGATAGAAGATAGAACTGGCAAGCCTGAAGGTTCTGCTCACACATCAAAAACCCAAACCTCTTCCTCGCTTCATTGAAAAAGTCAAGACCTGGCATTTCCTCCTCATGTGCACTGTTGAATGGTCCATACGGGCTGTTTGTAGGTTCAGCCCCAAACTGAAAGCCAGCTTCTTGCAGTGCTCTCTGTCCCATCTGACCTAGTGCCATAACAACGAGGACAATACAACTCTCAATGCAAATTCCGAAATTTCCATCAATCGCTACGCCGAGTGTTTGCTGAAAATACGTCTTCTGATCCAAGATGGGGTTTGCAAGGTTGAATGTTGTGAAGTAGACGTCAGATAATTGCTTCAGGGTCGCAATGCTCAACTTGGACAGCCAGTCGGATGGGAGATCAACAGACGAAACATGAGGCAGTTTCGGTCGTGAAGCCTCGAGTCGCGTCGAGTAGGTGACGCCTTGCATCTGACACATCATCTTGACAGACTCTGGGAGTGCAGATTGTATCGCTGGCCAGAAGAGCATCTGGTGAGCGCTGAAGGAAATAGCTGAGTTGGGATCGTCTGCTGCAGGTGATGATTCAACAATGGTGTCGCGGATAAATGCAGGGACGCCGAGAACTTCGCTAGAGTTTGCAGGGGATCGAGGGCCCAAGGGTCGCAGGGCTGTGGTGAGGCTGCGAGTGTCGGTGGGATGTGAGTCGTTGGCTTTTGAGTCGTCGATCTTACCTTCGATACGACGGAGGATATTAACGATCATGCCCAGGGAGGCTTCATTTCTGATGCCATCTTAGCCATTGGGCTTTCATCAATCAACGAGACTTACCTTGTTGCTTTTCGCTGGGTGAAACGACACTGAAGTCCGAGGGACTTACAAAGTCCGCATGGAAAATCTTCATCACATCTTGTCTTTTTCAGGCGGCAATATTCACATGCCTGGCATCCTATCATGTTGAGTCACGTCATCATCAAAAAGTTTATCCATGAGTGGATGCATACCTGTCTGGCGATGAAGCCTCGTTGTCGTTTTGAAGGAGGTCCTTCATCTGAGGCGTGTGCCCCCAAACCCGGACTGCTCCCTTCTTGTTCTGCCATGCAGCTTTTATGATGTTGATGTTGATGTTGATGGAATTGTTGTTGTCCGGGGACGAATGTCAAACTCCGGTTATGGCACGTGCAGAAAATTTGCCAAGCATCCGGTAGATACATACCTCAATAAATAAATATTAACATGCTTCCCTTCTCACCTAATTCAGTGAATCAAATATACTATAGAGGAAAGCAAGCGCATTAAAAGCCCTATTTCTTTTTAATGAAAAAAAGGAATAATGATCCTGAATTATTTATATTTTTTCCTTATAATTTTTATATCAGGTTAGCCCTGCAGCTGAATATCCTTTGTATAAAGAACCCCATTACATATATGCCTCCAGCTGCCCCAGCTCCGCTTATTCAACCAGCATAAAGGCCCCGACTTCTGCTCTTTCTTGTATGAAATTTAAGAAATAGGGGAGTCGTAGGCCGCATTACTATTCGTTGTATTCGCGAGTTGAAATGTCTACAGCCTCGTTCTTTAGACACCTACTGGCAAGATCAGCTCCTGCACTGCCACCGCCCAAAAAAGGCAGCCGCATATGACTTATCATATCACGACCTGTTGGACCAATACGGTTGTAAGCTCGAGGTTGAAAGAGCCTGCCAAGGGAAGAGACTTGCTTCACACCCTTTTGTAGTGCATCAAGTGTCTAGACCGACCTATCAGAATACCTAGGATTCTCACCAATATGACCTGTGCTAGCAAGGTGCACTTCACCAGGAACTAGACTGGATGCCTTTTGTGGTATAAGAAGTTAGTTACCCGCCGCTAGCCCAGGCTTTCAAACACAGCCCATCATTTTGCCATATCTCTCTCTACAAAGACTTTCAGCGCTTCCATCACTGTATTCGACATGTCGCTCCAAGTCTCGACAGGTGCTGGGTCTCTAATCGCTCTTGGTCTAGGCATTAGCGATGTAGCGACTCTCTTCTCACTGAGTAAAGAGTGTGGCAACTGGCTGTCGACTGCATCTGGTGACAAAGACCTTCTTGAGCTTCTGGACCAAGATGAGATGGATGTTTTGCGACGGGGAGGCTTGATTGATACTACCCGATTCAACAAGCGATGGGGTTCTGAAATCATCATCTTTGCCAATGCTCAGTCACAGACTTTCAGGGGAGCAAAGGCGGAGGAGGCCCTGGAACCCCTGGGACAGCTCTCTGCAACTTTTGTCTGCGTTGTTGCTGCCCTCGATGCATTCTGCTCGACAGACCTGGTTAAGTCAGTCGTACGCAGCACACTTCTCGAAGTCTTGGCGCCAGCCGAATATGGCGAAGACACTGTTGCATCACAGTACACTCAACGCATCAATTCTTGGCGGTCTTCAGCAACGGTGCGAGGAATTAGTGCTGAAGCAAGACAAATTCGCAAGGATTTGATCGATCGAGAAGCCAGCTTCCCTGGTCTCATGCCACCTGGCGACTCACCACACATGGTGGGTTTCTTGGTTTGGCTCCTTACAGAGAAGTCCGACAACTACATCACTCCATCTTCTGATGTGGCTGGTGTTGCATGGTGCTTATCTCGCATTGGCATAGACGTTCTTGGAGTTTCCGGGCCGAACTTGCTGCCTAGCGAAGCACCAATTCAGCTGCAATACAATCCAGATGCTGCTTGGGTAATGTCCCAACAGCCCATGAGCCGGCCTCTGGATGTGTATCTGTCGCGACAAGCGTGCACGACAGTGAGCTTGGGCAGTCCTAACGAGTCTCTGACCAAGTTTCCCATCGATCCAATGACCGCAAACAGATGCCGGAGTGCTTGGGACAAGGGACAGGGGGCGGCAGCGTCGATTGCATGCAGGCCCTGTACACCCCCAATGCCATGGAGGTCCATGGTGGAAAACAGAGATATTGAATACGTCTTCTACGATATTGGAGCTGGCAACTATGGCCGAGTTGGAACAACAATATATAACCTGGTCTCTAGTCTAGGTTTTGTTGAAAACACTGAGACCTGCGATGCTCTGGCTCAGGTCCTGGAGTCTGAGGCTCCTGATGTCCTCGAACGGCTGGAGCGGATTGTAGACCCTGGTGCCGATGCCTCTATCGAGGATCCTGAACTGGAATTGCACATTATCAACGCATTCACTATCCTCCAGGCGTTCTTCATGGGCTACTACTACGGCATATTTCTCCCCCTTGTCGATACCTCCATGCTTGGGCTGCCCGTGGTGGAGGGAGGCTGGGGTTTTAGAAGCAGCAAGTTCTTCTACAAGATGGTGTCGATCTATAGGAACAAAAGCTACCCGCGATTTCGAACCGGTCGATGCATTCCACGAGAAGCCGTCATTGATATTTTGACAGCCCTGCTCCTTGGGAGCTATCAAGAAATCTCATCCGACAATAAAAAGCCAGTCTATAGTCGCAACGCCTGGTGCATCGGGGTTGTTAACAAGCGAGCCCTTTTGACGTACAGCGTTCTTCGCCCGTGTGTCACCTCAAGGGATGTTGGTCGTTTCATGCTTGTCGATGCCGATGTCAGCAGCATCCCCGTCGGGTCCGACGGTCTGATACGGCCTGGTGTGCCGGAAAGTCTCAAACTGGACAGTCTCACCCTTGGTTCTCAGCACCTTTCGTCATCAAAGCACGGTGACATGGTTGGGCCCGACTCGAGCTTGCAAGAAGACGTAACCTTTCACATCGAGCCGGACTGGGATGGGGACTCGAGAACAATGCTCCTGTGCGTTCGATACAAAGGGAGGAGGCTCCAGACGATAAATCCCGCCACGGCGGATCTCAACTTTCTGAGGAGTCTGGTCCGACCTGCCACTGATGGAGGCGAGGATATATCCGACTCGGTTCTACGGGAAAATCTTTGGACAGTCGCAGACTTTTTTGCGAAAAGCCCGCCGGCCCGTGAGCGCGGCGAGGACTGCCCGGAGCTTTTTATGACCCTGTCGGAGCTACCAAGATTTCGATACTTTGTGACGGAAGCGTACAGCTCCATCGCCCATGTGTCCATTCTATTAGATTCCCTGGACACTACAAGACAGAAAGTCTCAGGTATAGAAGGGATGGACTTGAGGTGCCATGTGATTTTGGATTGTCGTGGTTGCAAGGACGAACATGAATCGGACGAGTGGTATTCGGAGGAAACCGAGAGGAGGTTGAGACAACTGAAGGTGGACACTCACTTCACGCAGCTCGGTCGCGGCGCTCCATCCAGGAAGGGGAGAGGGCGATAAAACAGGGACTTGGGAAACCTGATATGCCACAGTCGGAACGGGCGAAAACACCAAGTTACCATGGGCCGTCCTGTATATAATCCTTGATCATGAGTTCGAGCTTCCACGGTTCAAATGGAAGCTTGATTCGGAGGAATGGGCTCAAGAAGTCAACTGCGTACTCGACAGGAAGAAAGAGATAATATGCGCTTGAGGAGACGCCACCGAACCCGAGCCAGACTGGGAGAACTGCTTAAAACCTTCTAACTTTCTTCAAGATTCATGTTACTGCTGACTACCTACCTACTATTAGGTACACATACTCCTTCCACACAGACTTTACTCTTTAGTCGCAACTACAAACAACCGAGGATACGGCAGAAGAACCTTGCCATCCTCCTGCGCGGTGTAATTCTTCTTGAGCTTGTTCAAATAATGTCCAATGAATGCTTCTCTCTCAGCCTCCGTCAGCGGATCGATGTAAGGACGCAAACCTGTCCCCTTAACCCATTCAACAATTCCCTCGTGATTCTCCATAACGTGCATATAAGTTGTCTGCCAGATATCGAGATCAGAGCATAGGTTCTTCAGTCCATCCCAGATCTCAATCGGTGAAGGGAACTGATCTCGCGAAATATTGGCAGCCTTGAGTTTCTCTGACCATGGCATGTTGGGAGTGTCTGCCGTTTCTCGCATCAAAGCGTGACTTGGCTCCTGCATGTTGTAGGGGATTTGGAAAGCGAGACTTCCACCTGGTGCAACGTGGTCAAGAAGCTGTCTGACAATCTCAATGCGTCTTCCATTAGGTAGCCATTGAAACACGGCGTTGGAAAAGAGCACGTCGACAGGCGCGTCAGGCTTGTAGGTTAACAGATCGGCAACCTCAAAGGAAACATCGGGCAAAGTCTGCTTCGCCTTCCTGATCATATCCGCTGATGAATCAAATCCTGAGACTTGGGCATTTGGATAGCGCTGAGCTAACACGGCAGTTGAGTTGCCGGGTCCGCATCCAACGTCCACGACGCGCTTGGGTGAAGTGTTGGGGACATGGGCAAGTAGATCCAATGAAGGACGAGTTCGATCTTTGAGGAACTTGGAGTATTGGTCTGCGGACCATGTGTCTTTGTTGGACTGTGTCATGGTGGATGAGAAGTATCTCCTTGGTTGGTGTCGTGAGAGGGATGAGAGAAGATGACGTCGTGATAATACTGAAGCATGAGACATCATATGGAATCGGGGTAAAGGAAAGAAGTGAGTCTGATGAGTATTGTGTTCTTCTTCTTGCAATCAAACGACAGGATCGTCAATTTATAGTCGTTCTCGGCTTTTCGGCCAGTATCATGACAGCTAATAATATTAAGTCGCGTGCCATTTGGCAAGCTCAGGAAAGCTACATGCGAGAATGATGACTTCAGCCGAGTCGGACTCCGATAGTCAAATCCGAGCGAGTGGGACTGTCTCGGTCCAAAGCCGGAGCTTCGGCCATATCACTCGGAGGCGAGCAAAAGTTGTGAATGGGCATAATCATTAAAAGTATTTTGATATGACTGCTTTAAAGGCTTCTGTAATTCAAAATACGGGTGGTTTGACTTGCCGGGGTCTGTTGGATGGTCGCACCACATAAATCTGCTGTGTTGCTTGGCTTGCAGATACCAAAATGTTTAGTAACTTAGTACCCTGCCAAAATGGAAAATACCTTGCCATATTATAATTGCGTTTAAATATACGTAGAATAGCTATGTACTTGAGGAACTTAAATTGGATTCAATATTAATAATAAAGAGCCTTTTCCCCTCTACTATGCTGCTGTTGAACTTATTTTACTTCCTTCTTGGCTTCCTACCCTATTCCCGCCATCTCGCTGAAGCGAGAACTTGAGCCCTGTCAGAAGCCAGCCAATCATAATTGGTTCTGGCCGCGTGGCCTAATGGCTAAGGCGCTAGATTTCGGTTCCCGCTTCCGAATTCTCTAGAGATTCCAGGTTCGACTCCTGGCGTGGTCGATAATTGGCTAGATTTTTTCTTTTGCAGAGTAATTAATCTAGCCCTACGAAGATCCTTTTTTGCGACAAGTTGCTAAAGTTGGAACTCTATTTAACATCACAACTACAGGGTAAAGAGTAAGCCAATTGCGAATTACCATTTCCATATTTCCAAAGTCAAAAAGGCTCCAAGATGAATACATCACCGAGATTGAAGTAAATACACGAAATAGCCTTAGTTAGCGACAAATATCGCTTTACTTATTCGTACCCATACTCAATGCTATACATGCATCGGACGTCCTTGTTGTCAGGGCACCATCCGTGAAAGACCAAGGTATCTCCCTCAACATTGCTCGTCGCACCACCAGGTCCGTTGAGACCAAAGTCAGGCGCGGCGATCAAAGGCTCAGGCGCGCGCGTGTAAGGTCCCTCCACCTTATCGGCATACGCGTACTTGACGTTGTACTTGGGATCGCGGAAGTCATGGCTGCTGAAGAACAGGACATACTTTCCGTTGCCGAGTCGCACAATGTTGGGAGCCTCGACGAGGACGCCGTCTTCATCTCCGATGCGGTCAAAGATCTTGACGGCGTCTCCAATGAAGGTGACGCCATCTCCCTCAACCTCTTGAAGCATGAAGGGTGTGCCGCCAGTTGGACCGGATGCGTCGCCCTCGATCTTGTAGAGGAGATAGTTCTTTCCAGTAGCAGGATCCTTGAAACCGCTCGCGTCAATGGCGCCCTTGAGGTTGTCGGGACCGCAGACGAGAGGCTTCTCATCATACTTGTAAGGACCCGTAGGATTCTTGGAGCGAGCTACACCAATGCAATGCCGACCGCTTTTAATCTCAGGACTGAGGTAGAGAATGTACTCTCCCTTGTCGTTTCGTCGAATATCAGGTGCCCAGGTATGCTCGCCCGTTGTCCAACCCTTATCGGGAAGGGCGTCTTCTTCCTGGACAGTCCATTCACCAAGAAGATCTTTGGCTGTGGCGACCTGGACCTTTCTGTATTTGCCGCCTGAGCCGCCGTTGGTTGCGACTGCTACCCACGAGCCATCTTCGATCTGGATGATGGATGGGTCTGGGAAGTCGGCGTTGATGCGGGGCTTTAAGTCACCCTCGTGTTTAACAGTGAGTTTCAGCGGTGACCGGCGGGCGGGGCAAGCTGAGGCGGAGCTGAGAAGAAGGCCCAGGACAGGCCAGACAATACGGTTGGTGAGCATGATGAAGTTGTTGTTGTTGAAGACACAGAAACTCGCATAGAACAACCAATGTTTAGTTACTACTTTCTCCGCACATTTATACCCGAGGTCAGGTTGGCACAGCCTGCGATCTACAGTAGTTGACCTTGTTTATGTCCTTTGGTACGTCAGTCGGCTATGCTGTCAGCTGCCGATCGTATCATATTTCTTACTATAATCTCAAATTTTACCCAGGAACAGACTCCATTTTGGGTAAGATGCTGCGAAATGTGCCTGTCGAATAAGCACAGCCTTCCATCACGGTGGATATCTCGTATCAATCAGCAAATCGCATTCCAGGATGATAATTATGTGTTGTCTTTTTCGTTTCAAGTTCGGAAATTAAGCGGCAGTGCTCATTCCATCCATCGATGGAATTGTCCGCGGATTTCGCATCGATGATCAAAATTGACGTTACATCGCTTGTGTGCTTAAATAATTCTGACAGCCAGGCACAATGCAACTAAAAAGAGCTAGACACCGCCATCAAAAGCAAAAGAACATCGCCTTGGCTAACCTCGCCACTCCTTCGTATTCGAAGAATAAATCCTAAACAGTTATTGTTTGACAGCAGGATTTGAAGATTGCAATAAAGGTTTACAAGCGACACTGAAAAGTGGCTGATGGCTATATCAAAAGCAGCAGATCTCCAGTTACCTTTCAGCTGAAACATATTGTCATGAGCTGAAGCGTGATAATGCAGTCTAGATCACATACTCCAATAATAAACAAATATTGCCGCTCCTAGTGTGTCCATTCGACGTGACCGTCTCGCTCAGATGAATTTCACTATCTGGAGCAATGGATGAATGAAGCACCGATATCATACGCAAGCCACAACACAATAACTAATATTGCGCATGGTTTTATAGTCGGCTAGCTGACCGGTCGACGAGGTAGAGAGAATGCACGGTCATAAATAACCATGTGATGATCACTTCTTTGCCGATATCCGGCCTCATATGCAGCCAAAGATTGCATTTTGTTAATAATCGTGAGAAGTAAAACAACAGCTGAATAATATTACGCTACCGTTGGCGCTATTGAATGGGGCAAGGTGGGCGATTAAGATCCAGACTCTCGGAACGTTGTCACTGTGGCGCTTATCAAGATAATTTAAGATTAAGGAGCAGAGTGAAGAGCGAATGAGATGGGAATATGGCCAGCGTCTCGACCTTTCTTATCTGCACTAGAAGCTGTGGTGACCTTCGAACGGTATCGGAACTAACTATTATATTCAATGAGAGATAGATACCATGTAACTGTTGAGTCGTTTTAATGATAATATTCTCCTTTCACTTTATGAAACAAATCCAGTTGATTCAACACTGACTGATAACTGAGCTGGCAGGCTGTTGTGGCTATACCGTGACCATTGGCAATTCCAACCTTTGCTTTTTCTCGCAACCAAAAAAAATCTCTTGTTTGCTGACGTCAAATTTCAGGGTCCACGTCCTTAGCCGAAACTCAGGAACAAAACACTAGATAGATCGATAGCCCTATGGTAGACTGAAAAGGTGCTGGCTGAACACTTTAACGGGAATGGCTTGCCCAACGCCACACTGGACTATCGAAAGCCTCCGGCTTCTGTAGCCGTGTAATAGGGGACCAATTCGAAATACTTCCTATAGTTACATAGTATAAAATATCAAGATGCACTTCATTCTCTGTTGACTTTCCTTTGAAGCTTCAACCGCCCAACTCGGTCCGTCATTCATTCGTTACTTGTTTGGTTTACCCGTTCGTTCACTATGCGCTCCTTCATCGCTATCGCGGCTTTGGCCCTTTCAGGTGCCGTGTCTGCTGGTCCTTGCAAGCCTCGCAATACCGAGACATCCATGACCGAGACATCTATGACAGAGACATCTGCGACTGAAACATCTATGACTGAGACATCCTCTGCACCTGTCGAGGAAACCACTCTCCCTGTTCCTCCTACTGGTTCTACCATTACAAACGCTGTTACTGGTGGTGGTTGCACAGATCTGTCACATTTCACAATTGTTGGAGACGTCACCATCAATACCAAGAATGGCTTTACTGCCGATGGAAGCACTGACACGAGTTGCGCTTCGCTCCATGCCCAGTCAGGCCCTCTTCACAAGCGTCAGCTTCTGGGAGACACGGCTGCTCTGAAGCAGATGCTCTCCAACCTCAACATCCGCACCCGGTACACCGTTCAGTTCTACTACTTCGTCTTCACACCTCCCAGCCAAACCACCTCATGTCTCCTCGAGGCCTACATCGGCAATCAGAAGTTCTTCACCACTGGCATCTTCGCCAACGGTGCCAGCGTTAGCTACAACCAGGTCCTGGTCTCCACGACTACCCCGGTCAACCAGGGCTTCTTGAACATCCAGACAACTTGCTCAGGTGGAGGCTCTGCCATGGTCTTCATAGATTCTATTTTCATGTCTAACCAGGTCACCGTTGACAATATCGGCGATTATAGACTTGACTTTGGCGATGGTACTATTCGTGAACCTGTCCGCAGCCCTGCTACTACCCAGACTTCCGCCACCACCCAGAATGCTAACCAGGGTACCACCACCGATGGAAACGACAATGGAAGCTCTACTGAGCCTACCCAGGCCGTCACCACAACCCAGGATGACACTCCCACCACCACCGAGACCTCCAACCACGGTACTACCAGTGGGAACGACAATGGTGGCTCCACTGAGACTACCCAAACTGGCTCCCAGCCTACTGAGACTGAAACCAACGGTGGTGGCTCTGCGTCTACTACCCTCCCCGGCACTGAGTCTTCTGGATCCACTACCGCTGGTCAGAATCAGCAGGAGACTACCACTCAAACCAGCCAAGCCAACGCTGAGTCTACCACCCTCACTGGTACCGAGTCTTTCGAGACTACTTCCGGTTCCGAAAACTCTGGAGAGTCTACCACCACTACCAACGACGGTACAACCCAGACCGAGGGAGCCGAGACCCAGACTACTTCTCACACCCAGGATGCGGGTTCCGAGACCACCACTGCTCAAGATGGTTTCACTGGTACCTCCACAAACGGCTTCGAGACTACCTCTGCTACTCAGACCGAGGGAGCTGGCTCTGAGACCACTACTCAGACCGAGGGAACCGGCTCTGAGACCACTACTCAGACCGAGGGAACCGGCTCTGAGACCACTACTCAGACCGAGGGAACCGGCTCTGAGACCACTACCCAGACTCAGGATGCTGGTTCCGAGACCACTACTCAGACTCAGGATACTGGTTTCGAGACCACTACCCAGACTCAGGATGTCGGTTCCGACACAACCACTGCCCCAGACGGCTACACTGGCACCTCCACTGATGGGTTTGAGTCTACCTCCGCCACCCAGACAACCGGAAGCGATATCACCGAGACTAATAGCGACTTTGAGACCACCTCGGCCACTCAGACAACCGAAACTGGTTCCACCTCCACCGACAGTTACCTCGAGACCACCTCCGCGACTCAGACCTACAGCGACGATGCTACCTCCACTGACACCACTGACACTACTACCCAAACAACCACCGACACCGCGACCTATACCACTACTTCTGAGGAGACTGGCACCACCACCACTGACTCCGGTTCTGAAGAAACCTTCGCTCCTCTGAACAATGCTCAGCCAGCTCAGAACGTATGTCTTGGTCCGAACCTGATCGACAACGGTGACTTCGAGTTTGGTGATAGCGGTTGGGACACCGTTGGAAACGCTCAAATCACTTACAATGGAGAGCTGGGCCCTGAGGCTCTCGCTAACGATGGAAACTTTGCAATGTAAGTCTTTCATACTCTTCATGATAACATAGCTAACACTTCACAGGGCCCTCCTCTGGCCTCAGGACGGTGACGACAAGGCCAGCTTCACGCGCACCATCACCGGCCTCACCCCCGGCAAGCAATATTACCTTGGTTACGGCCACCACACCGGCGACGGCGCTCACCTTTCCTACTACGAGTGTGACATTCTCGTCAAGTTCGACGGCAAGAACTTTGACGACTTCGATCCGTTCTACGATCCCAGGGCTTGGTGGCAGTACCGCAACCGTATGAACTATGTTACACCCACGGCTTCCACGGTCGAGTTGTCGTTTGAGCTTAGCTGCCAGGACAACCCTGATTCGTTCACGCTTCTTATGGATGACATCTTCTTGACTTCGTGCCCAGGACAGTAGATGATGGGCTTGTTGATAGAGTAGATCTAATAGAGAGCCTTGATGATGTTCAGTTATGATACCCTGTACATTCAAGGCTCTGTATCACGGTGTTTATACAAGTCTAGAAAGACTTTTAGTCTCTTGTAATTACAATAATGTCCTTCTTCATCAACAATCATCTAACCCTTGCTGCATCATGAGACGGTATTTGGTATCTGGAGCTCGAGGGTGTCCACGTTTCTGGCGATATGTACGGTTCCTGGCCCTTCACGTTCAGCCATTTTGATCAGTAGAATATACCAGTCTTGTCAGTTCAAATGTCCAATTGATAGGCTTAAGGCTATTCGTTCATAGTGATGCAAAATATGTGTATTCATGCAGCTTAGGTACCACATAGCACATCCTTTTAAGCATTTGTCAAGCTGTTGATTCCATTCGTTCCGTTTGTACCCGACATCGTCTTGGGGGTTTCAGTCTTTGATCCCAAAAGCTCATCAACCATTAACTGACAACAGCCCAAATATTGTGTTGGATCAACAAGCGATTCAAGCTGCTCAGTCGACAGATGATTTGTGACTTGATTGACCTGCTGCAATGACTCAATCAACGGTACGTCTTTCTCAACGGCTGTCACGCAAGCTCCGTAGACAATCTCGTGGGCCTCTTGTCGACCCACAAACTCAGCCAGTTTCATCATGACGGCTTCCGCGACGATGAGCCCTCGTGTTGACTCTAGGTTGGACATCATTGCACTGGCGTTTACCTGTAGGCCTGAGAGTGCAAATCTTGCTTGGTGAAGAGATCCAACTGCTGCAATGAATGCAGTTGGTAGAGAGGCCCATTCAAGATGCCAGGGTCCCGACGCACGCTCAAAGTCTGACACCATGGCATCCAAGACTAGTGCTGCTTGTGCGCGAAGGATCTTGGACTGAGCGAGGATGATCTCACTCGAGATAGGGTTTCTCTTCTGGGGCATGGTCGACGACGCTCCTCGATGAGGTACAAAAGGTTCGGCGACCTAAGAATCATTAGATAAGAATTCAAGATTTTTGGACCAACTCCTATTTCTCACCTCATTGAACTCGTTGGAGGACATGATAATCAGATCCAATGCAATTTTGCCCAAAGATCCTCCAACTAAAGCGAGGAAGTTGACAACCTCGGCAATAGTATCTCGAGCGACATGCCAGGTGATGACCGGATCTTTGAGACCCAAGATGACGGCCAGCCTTTTGCGTACTCGAATGCCGTTGTCTGAGCTACCTAGCGATGCCAGTGTACCAGCAGCGCCGCCAAATTGAACAAGTAGACAACGTTCCTTGATCTGTTGCAAGCGCTCAGCGTGACGCCGGAGTCCGGAAAGCCAAACGCCGCACTTGTATCCAAATGTGATTGGTAGGGCATGCTGTAAGTGTGTACGTCCAGCCATTGGTGTATCGCGGTATTTGGAAGACATGGACTCGAGTGTTCGGGCTGTTTCGTCGATGAGGCGCTCTACAATTGCGAGGCCGTCCTTGATCTGTAATTGAGATGCCAGGTCCATGATATCTTGAGTGGTAGCACCCCAATGAATGTATCCGGCTTTTAGTTGGTTAGCGGTCCGCAACTGTCGGGAGACTGGGTTGATATGTCCTCACACTGCTGATGGGGAACCCAAGTAGCCATCTGTTCAACAAGACCAAGAATTGGATAGCCAACGATCTCTGTTCTTTTTGCGAGAAGAGGCCAGTCGATCTTTGATACATGGGAATTCTCGCGAATGATGGCGGCAGTTCCTGGTGGAATCACGCCTTGGTCCTCTTCTGCTTGGGCCAAGGCGCATTCTGCCTCGATCAATTTGGAGACATATGAGCGCTCAGAGAATGTTTCTCTGATCTCTTCAGTTCCAAAAGTGTCCCTGAATAAGGTACTATCGAAGACGGTAGCAGCGGCCATTGTTACGTGCGTAGATTTAGTGAGAAATGATGAGGAACTAGGGTTTCGTGTCAACGGGAGCCGAGGTTTATGTATGTGCCGACTCATCATGACAGGACCACATCTTTCTCGCCGTTGATAGCCCGAATATGCCAATCATATTCCTGTTCCGTTACCTTTCTTCCATGATGCGGGAGAGTGGAGTTCCGATTGTGACCTTGAACCTCGCGCGATGGAGCGGGATAAGCACTGATGGCGCCATCGGGATAACGGAATAGCGGGATAGCGGCATAACATCAACCCATGATCAATGTCAACCCATCCTTGAACGGGTTGTCTTCATTTTCTCCGCGATTTCCCCGCAACTGAAGCTTTATCCGGGGTAGTAATTAGAGGCATCGGGTTATTTCCCCAGGATATTGTCCTGGATCAACCGAGTATAAAGAGGTCAACATGGCTCTCCATCCGCTATGTCGTCTCTGTTCATGGTCTTCAGGTTTCAGATGTTTATCCAATTGAATAGGGTCTTTTCTATTAAAACTTTCTGTGCTCTTAACCGCGATCATGTCCAAGTCTAGATTGTCTTCTTCCTCGAAAGACACCAAGCCCGGATTTGTTCTGAAAGCTGTTCACGACGAAAAGGTCCTTGAAGACAACAAACCTGATCATCGATATGGCGACTATTCAGGGGCTGCTCCCAAAACCGACCCTGCCGAGATTGCTTTGGTTCGAAAGCTCGACAAGATGATTATGGTAAGATCTTGAGTCTGTTCGCTTTTCTAAATGTGTCACTGACTACATATTCAAGCCGATTCTTTGGGCCATGTACTTCCTCAACTATCTCGATCGAAACGCTCTTCCCCAGGCTCGACTGAACACTCTCGAAAAGGACTTGAACCTGAAAGGAGTTCAATACAATACCGCCATCTCGATTCTGTTTGTTGGATATCTCTTTATGCAAAGTACGCTCCCTGTGCACGATAGCTTCTGGCTTGAGACTGACAGTGACAAATTCAGTCCCATCCAACATGTTCATGACCCGAACCCGACCTTCTATTTATCTCTCGTGCTGTATGATCGGCTGGGCTGCAGTTTCGGCTTGCACTGCGACCGTCAAAAACTATTCCGGCTTGGTCGTTTGTCGATTCTTCCTAGGTTTTGTTGAAGCCGTTAGTTATTACCTCGCTCATCCCATCCCTACCTGCTTATTCTGACAACCGATGTGCAGCCATTTTATCCTGGCGCTCTATATCTTCTTTCAATCTACTATACGCGAAAGGAACTCGCTACACGCATCTCGCTCCTCTATACTGGGCAGGTTGTTAGCACTGGTTGCTCCGGACTCATCGCTGCAGCCACGTTCTCTACGCTCGATCAGGTCAAGGGAATTGCTGGATGGCAATGGTAAGTCTCTCTACCCAAGTTGCTTCCCCCCATTCTTCTAACGTTCTCATTCAGGTTGTTCATCATTGAGGGCTCTGTCACAGCCCTTGTTGCCATGCTTGGCTTCTTCCTCCTCCCCGACGATCCCTCTGAGACGAGATGGCTTACCCCTGAAGAGAGGGAGCTTTGCATTAGAAGAATTAGCCGTGATACTGTCGGCCAGCAAACCCGTGGTACAACATGGGAGGGACTAAAACAAGCTTGCAAGGATCCTCGAACCTGGCTCTTCTGCTTGATGCAAAACCTCCATATCAGGTTCGTATCAGCTTCGGTTATGCCATGCTGATTGGTGTTTTCTAACTGCCTAATAGCGCCTGTTCATTTAACAACTTCTTTCCCACCATTGTCCGCTCCATGGGGTTCAGATCCACAACTGCCCTCCTCCTGACCGCCCCTCCATACTTCGTATCTGGTCTTCTCGGTATTCCCTTTGCATGGTCTTCGGGCCATTTTAATGAGCGTACCTGGCATATTACCGCTGGTCTCTCTCTCGCCGTCGTTGGATTTGTCATATCTTGTGCGACATTTAACTCAGCAGCCCGTTATACAGCAACATTCCTGTATGCTACTGGGGCTTACTCGGTTGGATCTGTTATCCTTGGTTGGGTAAGCAACACTCTTTCTCAGACTCCCGAAAAGAAGTCAGTGGCATATGCGATAGTCAACGTCACTGCGAACTTGGCTTATATTTACTGCGCGTACCTTTGGCCTTCGACGGATGGCCCTGAATATCTGATGGGATTCTCGTCCATGGTAGCATTTGCAGTTACTAGTATTATGTGTGCCTGGGCTATGAGGGTCTGGTTGAAGAGATCCAACCGTAAGATTATGGAGTCAGAGAACGAAGCAATTGCTCTCTATGCGTATTAGATGACCAGCTAGCGTAGTGGAGCTGTTATAAATGTCTAGACTTAAACAGCTAGGTATAGGGAAGATATAGTATAAGTCTCTCAATGACATATGCAATGAATAGCAGATCTTATGATGGATCCTCAGTAAACTATAGTGTTTTTCATAACTGTTCAGGACTCGCTTTAACTGGCTATTTAACACTAGCTTCCGATATCGCTTAGCGCGACCCCGCACGTGCAGCCTTAGTATGACTTTGTCTTATTTTCAGCAGGCTTGCTCGACTTAATGTTAGCAACCTTTTCAATGGCTTCAACTACTGCTGGAACAGGAGCAAGCTGTTCGACTGGGCGTGTCCCCGGCCAAGTGTGTTATGTAATTAGTTTCTAAACACCTTCTATCCTGGGAAGATACAGAAGCACAATACTGACTGTCTAGTGATCGATGTCGACGGTGCGTCTCCTGATCATGGCATAGTCTGCTGTGGCTCGGATAGGGCATATATATTGACTCGGAATATAGAAGAAAGATCCGATGCCATGGCCAAGATCACGATGTAAGTAGAGCGTATAGTACTACCTAATTAGTATGTTCTTACTTCTTGTAGTGCGCTCCTTGTATCCAAGCGGACGTAGTTTGTATCACTACAGCCAAGCTGAAACGAAATCGAAAACGGAAAAGGTTTGATATATCCATTTAGCATTTGCAAATGAGCTTCATGCATTCTGACAGGTTCGATTTAGCTTTTACGAGAGTGAAGGCATTGAGAAACGTCGACAAGCACCGCCTGCTACCGATCAACAGGCCTCAACAGGGCGACTTCTACCACCAAGTGCTGCAACATCAACATCTCCAGCCGATGTCATAGCTTCCCAAAATCTACTGTTACAACGCAACTCTAGGAAAGCAACAGGACCTCAATTATCTACTCTTTTAGACCACTCGGTCAGTACTGGAGCACCAGTCTCCCAGTCTGCTCATCATGAAACATCCAATGAGCCAGTCATCGGTCATATGGGACGCCTTGTGACTGATGACCGCCAGGCAAGCATGTTTGGCGGCTCTACTACAGGTGTGCACTTTATTAGTCAAGCTGAGCAACAACTTCAACTTCTTCAAATGCACAAAGATGCACTTCCCAGCTGCGCATATGGCCTATACTTACATAACCCCTGGGGGGCTTCTATCCACGCCCCCGCTGCACCCATGGCAGATATCATTGCCCGTCTTCCATCCGACACCATCCAGATAGTAGAGACAACTATAGATTGCTGGACCCCGCTATATCCCGTTGTTCACAAATCATCCACCGTGGATGCCATCCAGAAGTTGCTTGATTCATGTCAGGTCGGCATGCCTGACGTTATCATCCTATATCAAACACTCAGCTTGCTTGCTTTAGGAATGCTGGGTAAGCCGGGGGACTGTACAAGACAACACAACCATTTTCTGTGCGCATCTACGCCATTCTATATGATGGGATCAACTCTACTTGACAAAGTCATCGATCAGCCATGTCTACAAAGCTTGCAAGGTCTTGTCATCATGCAAGTATATCTCCAACTATCTGGAAGATATTCTACAGCACTGCACATATCGGGTATCGCCACAAGATTAGCTCAGTCCTTGGGACTACATCGGCATTCAGATCGGTTCAAGTTTGATCCTCTGGAGACCGAGCTGAGAAGACGAGCATGGTGGTGCCAATACTCTTTGGATGTGTATGTTTCGGTATTCTAAAATGCGTTTGATTCATAATCACTAAGTTCATTACTAGATTCTCAAGCGCCTACCATGGCATGCCCCGTCTTATCCGGGACCAAGACGTCGATACCGATTTACCCACAAGCGTCGACCATGATCTACTATCGAGAACTCATGTAGAGTTTCCACTACCTGGCGAGCGCTCTCAAGTTGATACCGCAATCAGCTTATTCAAACTTGCTCGAATTATTGGCCGTACTCTGGAAAGTCTCTATACGACCACTAAACGTCGTGGAGGAGTAGCTAAAATTGCACGATTACAAGCCGAACTCAATATGTGGGAGAGAGTTGTCCTTGAACCCGAGGTTGATGCAGATTCAGCGACCCCGTTGGTAAATCAGTCACTGGCGTCGGTGTTCTTGAGAGTTGCTCACTGCGTCACAACGATTCATATACACAGACCCGCGTTATCATTCACAACCGCAGACCCTCAATTTGTCACATCCCTCAAGGCCTGTGGTCAGGCCTCTGCATCTTTGATTAGCATAATGGGCTCCGATTTGAGCATGTTGGGAAGTGATTCGGCCATGAGCAGCAGCTGGTCAGAGAGTCTCCTCGTCATTCTACTGTACCCGAATGGGATACACATGCTCTGGCAAGCTGGGCTGACTATACTCTTTGCGGGATGGAAGGGGTGCCCTGTGACAGTGAATGAGGACGAAAGTCACATTCAGTCATGCATTGAGTTACTGCGACATTTGCATGGATATACAGACGACATTGGAGATCAAATCAACCAGTGTGCAGATGTATTAGATCTCCTACGGAAGAAGATCTACTCGGACATACAGGACCCACCATATCTGGAGCAGCTTCAGTGGAATATTTGGGATTGGCCCATGGCATCGGCTCTGGAGCTTGCAAATACACTCAATGCTGCCCCTTTGGACTTGAATTTGGACTTGAACAGATGGCTGTAGACAGTGCGTCTAACCCATGTATAACTACATTCTATAATACCGGCTGCTATACGTTTTTGGTAAATTTACGCAAGATGCTCAAGGGTATTTTCCTCTAGTTATGTAAATTAACCGATTTATTTACGCAGCCGCCCTTGATGGATGCATACCCTCTCCTGATGCTATCTCCGAGTGGGGCTGACATGTCCGACTCCGATGTCTTATTTGCCACTCTACCATTTATAACTACATAATTCCTGTAGAGTTTAAGCCATGATGACCAAGGATCACAGCTCCGAGTAGTCGGTGACTATTATTACTCTGACACATGCATGTGAGCAGCATTCACGTCGGCTTTGTCATTGAGTAACTTGTCAATCCTTGCACTTCATAAAATGGAACCTCCCGCCCTGTTTCACAAACTTGATCATCAATTGAACATTGACCTTCGCTAATCACCACGGATTTGTACTATAAGAACAATCCTTGCTACGGCATTCATCCTCCCACGACACAGCGACTTCATCTTGCAAATCAATCAACATGACGACCAAAAAATCCATCCGCTCCTTTATGGCAAAGCTGACAGGGTCAAATCGACCGCGCATCACAATCCGGTATGTTGCGGATACTCATAGTGTCTTGACTCTTTTTGCTAATTTGTTCAAAGACCAGACTATGATTACGTCTTTGTCAGTGGAAACGGTGATGAAGCAAAGGGTCAATACCTCAGAGGAAAGATCGTCTTGTCCATGCCCGAAGTCCAGAACATCCAGAGCGTTCAGCTGAAGTTTACAAGTCGAATGTGGCTTGGGTAGGTTCACGCCGCTCCTGAAGGTTTGACTAGCACGACTAACGTCTTTAGTGATCACAGGGTCGAGACCGAAGATGAGGTACAATGGCAACAACGCGAGACGATGGTACACCAATGGAGCCCCTTCAACATCGCCGATCAGACTGGTCAGTTGTTTAAGAACGGCAGAGAATACGAATGGCCATTTGAGCTGTTCATCCACGGCGATCAAGAAGAGTCATTCAAGGGCTGTACCCGTTGCAGTATCACATATCTCCTTGAAGCCTGGACAGTTCACCCGGACTCATCTGACAGCATCAAGACCTTCGCACCGATTCGAATCATCCGAACGCCAGGGTTCTCATCATATGAGCTGATGGATCCCGCGAGTATACAAGGAAAATGGACAGGAAAGGCCGAGTACAATGTATCTATCCGACATCGAGCGATTGCCCTCGGAGGCCTTATCCCTATCGAAGCTGAACTGGCACCACTCACCTGGACGGCTAAGATCACCAATGCCCGGTTCTACTTGCGGGAAGTCCACAGTGTAGACGACAGGCCTGATGCAGCTTGTATATACGAAGGAGACCGCATAGTCACGGAGTGGCCATTGGAGTTGAAGGACGAACCTCGGCAGTGGTGGCAGCAATGCTTACAACTTCCAGTTGCCGTCAGGAGGTGCTCCCCTGACTTCTCAATGGCCCGTGTTGGTATCAAACACACGCTGCATTTTGAAGTCACGTTGGACACCGAAGGTACAATAATAGAGGTATGTGCAATAAGTCTGCAAGCTGAAACAACATCTAACGTTGAATAGGAAATGGTCTCGATGCCAATCCATCTCTTTATATCACCCGAGTATCCAGTTAACGGCTGGGGTGTCTTTGTGAGAGAAAACACCATCGCTGCAAAGGAAGTTCCAAGCGTTCTCGCAGAAGGTATCCGCGTTCCACCGAAATATTGCATGGGAGATATTATGGAGGACTATGGAACACCTCTCGGTATTCCACCGCCAGCATACAGTGAGGTATAAACGAGAACAGGACATGGCCTTCAAAATTATGGGTATTTATATTTATGACAACTAGTTGGGATGGCCCGTTGCCCAAGAGGAAGCGACTGATTTAGAATGATACCAAAACGTAATGTAGTCCATAATACATCAAGTCACAATCGACTGTGGATCATCAGTTTGGGGAGTTATATATGCTGAATCCCAGAGCGCCTGTTCGAATTAGTGACATTCCTGCATGTACAAGTAACCACGTTGACTTACCCAATCAATCCCGTCAGGCCGGAACCAGTCGACGTTAGTGGCCCAGTCCTCGAACCTTAGTTCAGCATCTTCCGGCATGACAGTTGGAGCGGGGTCTCGTTTCGAAAGATATGACCTGTTGATGTTAGCCTCTGTTAACGGTCACTCGTTTTGAGTTTTCCTCGTCAATCTAAAGATTGATCAAGGCAACGGTGCAAACATAAAGCTCTATGTACAATGCACTTTAGGCATGCAAATGGTCACTCACCGTAGAGTACGAACAACGCGGTAGACACCCGAACAGGCGGGACTCTTCATCTTCAACGCTTCCATTCGTGTTATACCTGCATCAATGGCAGAGATATGCTCCGTTAAATCAGAGTCATTAGGCATGTCCAGCATGCAAGAAGTAAGCGCAACGGCTCCGTGGAGTGCATTGCAGCTAATTGCGCCCTTGACAAGCCAGCGATAGCATTTCAGCCGGGGAAGTTCATAAAATTGGTGATGAACGTCAAGCAGTGCCAAACCTGATTTGATGCACCTCTCTCTAGACTCAGCGCGGAAATGGCTCGCACGAGAGCTATGGAACGGTCGATGAAGGAGCAGGTAGAGCTGGTGTGCGTAGGTCTGCAGCATGCACCAATGCGCGTATCCTGCAGTGTTCAGGATACTGCGTCTACCATTTACAAGGTACGCGGTATCCCATTGTAACTGTTCTTTCGCAATAGCGGCATCATACTGATGTAAAAGAGCCTCGTTGAGCTTATCATTCCCCGATATATGCGAGCAGATCTGTGTCGAAAGTTGGAAGAGTCGGACTTGGAATTTGATCAGAGATGTATCGGTGAATTGGCAAGGCGAATCTTCGGGCGCCTCTGTGATGCTATGTTCTTGGATGTCCTTGTCGTTAACCCATGCCGGCATCGATGCCTTCATGTTCAGTAAGAAAGTCATGTCAATGTCTCGAAAGCAGAGCGCCTGATATGTATGAATGATGAGGATTCCCGCCCAGCAGCGTCGACGGCGCTCTCGTTCGATAAAGTTGGATTCTCGGGTATCGGTATGGCAACGCAGAGCAATGGCAATGTTCAAAGCACTTCCAAGAAGTGCCCAGCCGTACTCTGGACCTTCATTATGCGAAATCATGTGAACCAGGATAAGAAGTGCTTCAAGAGTGCTGAGGTCGTGGCGGACGAGGAATTGGTCTTGTGAAAGCGCCGACATGGCTGCATTTCGGTACTTCTGTGATAATGCCGACAGGTCTCGCGGCATTGTTGTGTCTTGCCACAAGAGGATAAGACCAGCGTCACTAGGTTCGATGGTTTTGAGAGTCAGAGACACCATAGCGAACAGCAGGGCCAGCCATGACAGACTCGTCTTCTCGGGAGCTTCTAGAAATTCCAGAAACTGTGCTTGGAACGTCGGGCCATGGAGGATGTGGAATAGTGATGAAATAGTGCCGAAGTAGCGGGCTACCAGGTATTCGGTGACAGAAGTTGGTGGGAGGAGTGCAAGCAGGTCGGTGATGGAAACAGAGGGTCCGAAGGAGATGGTGAATGTTGGTTCAGGTGAATCCGGTACAAGACTCCTCTCTACCGGCGGACGACGTAGAATATGATCCCATCGCTGCTGTATAGGCTCTGGAGACTGACTTGGAGACGAGACTAGCTCCTGAGGTTCAATAGACTGGACCTGTATTTGCGGCTGAGGCACCGGCTCGACATGCTCAAGCCTAGTCCTTCTTCGCCTCTGAGGCCCAGTAAAATTAGAGCCATAAGCGCAAGAGTCTTGCCAGCCTCGTTTTAGGCACGTAGCGCAGGGCAAGCCACGGTCGCATTTCAGCTTCGAGTGGCGACAAGGATCGCAGTTCAAGGGTTTTCTGGGTCGGCGCTTGTGGAGCTGGGCTCGACTTGGAGAGCTTGTGCTACTGGGACTCAACTCTTCCATAGTGGGCTTGCTTGATGTCCGAGATTTAGGTGTGAATGCTTGGTTGTTGGGAGCAAGTCAGCATCATGATGTGATGTAGTGATGCGAAATCGGGAATCGGAGTCGGAGTCGGCTTTAGCCTGACGGTGTGATTATGTCATGCTTCGAGCCAATCAGGCGACATATCACAATCGGACTTATGAATAGAACATATATCAGAACAAAGAGAATTGTCCGGAAGGGCTGGAAAATGACTTGGCGTGTACCTTACGCCGTATGAGTCAGTCGGTGACAGCCGTGACGCCTCTTGTTCACCGTGAACAAGTTAAACTCCATGTAACGTCATTTGGTCAGGCACAAGGGCAGATGATTTGCTGTCTCTGTCACAACTCATGGGACGGACCGTCACCGGTACAAGACATGGAGTAATAATCAACCTGACAAACATTTAATTGACTATGCTGATATCAATGAGTGACTCAACGGTGAGGAGCATGACACTACTTGAACCAGTCTGGGCAGCTCACATCTTCATTCGATACTGCATGAGTGAATACCAACGTCACTGACATGGCCGACAGTTAATTTGTAACATACATACTTATCAACATCAAGTGGCAAGTGGTTATCGTACCCGGTTTGATGTCGAATCAGCCATCCTGATTGATACCCGGCGAGCTACTGCCTCCAAGAAACAACTTGCCTGACAATGAAACCTTACCTAGTATGACAATCAAGACTGGTATTAGGAATCCTATCAGAACGTCGATACTAGAGAAATAAAACCTTCGACCAACTTCTGGGATCTCACAAGGCAGCATTCTGTCACTCTGATAGTTTTAGTTATCAGCCCCTCAGGAGTTGCGGTGTATTTCATATCATTCCCAGTCCCAGTAGGAAGACCGATTAAAGTCTGAAGTCATTTGAGTCAGTATTGCCTTATGTACGAATCTAGACTCTTCTCTATAAAACCAAACGCCAAAGCTTTGAGCGTGATGAGGAAACGGGGATAGCATGACGATATACATGGGCGCAGAGTCGGGAATTATGCTACCAAAACTCTTGTTTGTTACTATTTATACCTGTGCCCCCCGCCCAGGGCCTCAATCAACCTCTGTCAACCCCTCCTGTTCATACCTCCCTTGCTTAATCGCTGCATAGGTTTATAATCATCACTCGTATTCACACTGCCATCAACCCCAAAGTCCTGATCATGGCTTATCAGCTTTCACAAACATACGAAATGGCCTGCATCAAGAATTTGCAGTCATGTGTACTAAACAGTGACAGGCACCTGTCGCTTCACAAGCTCACACAGAAAGATCCAGACTTCCCTGTTAGTTCTTGCAAAACTACCCACGTTGCTTGTTTTGAGGGGGCGGCTGCGGTTGCGGCTGCGGTTGCGGTTGCGGTTGCGGTTGCGGTTGAGGTTGAGGTTGAGGTTGAGGTTGCGGTTGCGGCTGCGGCTGCGGCGGTGGAGGCTGCGGCTTGGAGGTATGTTTATGATCCCTTCCGCATTTTCCGTGGACCCTGAAGCCAGATCGGTCCGGATCAAATGCGAAGCTGACATCCACAAACTCTTTCTGATTTAAATCGTTATCCCCATTTCTGGACACGACCACGCTGGCCTGGCCGATGCTGACCTCGGCCCAGTCATGTTTGCACATGGTATCGAGGCCCAGTAAGCCCTCGCAATGGTTCTCCAAGAGGGCAGTAGTCAAATCTGTGAGGAAGGCTTCCGAAGGCATTGGAACATCCTCACTGTACAGCTGTCACCTTGGGCTTGAAGGCGGTAGGGACTGTAGAGCATACCTGTTTGGGAGAATTGAGTATTCCATTGGTAGAACCTTGCCAGCGATGGACATCCAAGTGGATGGAATAACTTTATTGCCCATCGATACAAGGCATTGGATGTCCTGATCTTCCATCGCATGTGCCGTACCCTCTACCTTGATAATAGCCTCTCCATCGTGAATAGTGTGGTGAGCATGTTGAAGATAGGCGCAGAACAAGGGCTCAACGGAGTGCTTGAGAAACACGTCCCGAACAGGACCGCTCAGGATCTCATTGAAACTCAGAGTCTGTTTGGTGAACTGTTATCTACCATTCAAGTAGTATCAAAAGGTTTGCGATATTCTTGATGAAGAAAACTCGAATCAAATGAATACGTACCTGCTGCCTTACTTCCGCCTCATCGAGAGAGGGCAGCGAGTTGTACAGGGTTGGCTCAACTAGGGCCGCCATTGCGCAAGCTTGGGCGAGTGAAGAATCAGAAGATGTGCTGTCCTGTAACTGTGCTGTTCATGAAACGAGGCAAATAAATGGTGGCTGCCTAGAAGTTTTTATGCTTCTCGCGTAGCCTGCTCCGACAAGCTTCTATACGTCCACCTGATACTCTGCGGCTAAAGAAACAGGATATGTCAGGCAGCTTGGGCTTGGACTTGCGGGGGTATACACCATCTTCAAAAGGGCGATGGGGGGCGGGTGTTATGCGCACCGGGCCGGTGCGCGTAGCATTACCCTTGATGAGGCTGCAATAAGCCCAGCATGACCATTATCACTGTTGTAGGAGGCTGTCTTGATGGTGGGGGGAAGTGTACATTCGGCTATTGAAGGAGTAGAGATGATGGGAAGACCGCTTGGCCGCAGCACTCATGACAACTGTTTATTGCCAAGATTGAATTTCATGATCTCATCAACAGATGTACTTTCGCTCTAAAACAGTACTTCAAAGTTCAATAACATCGCCACGCGCGATAGATTCAAGTCTTGACTTTCTACTTATATAATTTAATAAGCTGGCCTGACACGGTCTTACTGGCTATTTCAAGTCTAACTGGACATTGCTTATTTCTACTAGAATATTAATAAGATTAACACCAACCTTACAGAATCCATAGGGTGTTGCGAGGTTGTTGAGCTTTTATGGTACTATTTAGAAAGTCGGTGCAGGGCAATTGGGGTACATGGCTCTACTTCAAAGGCACATGTTTTGTCAGAAATAGTTCTTGTAGGTGCATAAGCAATCTGTACCCAACCAAGAGAGGTAATCAGAAGTACCGCTGCTGCCTGAAGGCCCAGGGCGTGAATTTGGGGGAATGGAGAAAGCTTAGCAGTAGCTCTATATGCCTGCACAAATCATCTACCATTCATTCAAATCAAACGCCCTTCTCTGCCATGCGACGGTCAGCCCAAGCACCAAGTTTTCCAAAGAAATCCTCTGGATCATCGCCTCGCCAATCCTTGAGCTGAAACCAGAGGTGACGTGCGTCCTTTCCAGCCTTGATGACACGCTCGAAATCAGGCGCGTGTTGATAAAGAGCCTGCAGAGCGTTAGTATCCTCGTACATCGAGGAAAGTGGGGAAGAGAGGGATGATAACATACCTCAATATAATCTTTGGCATGATTTGCAAACTCGTTTCGTTGTTCAGGTGTGGCCCCTTCCCAAACACGTTTTATGGCAGGCTTGCCATCCTCATCTGCAATAAGATCAACAGTGAGAGCCATCTCGGGATCGGCCAGCATAGCGGGCCAAATGCAACCCGTCTCCCAATCATAGAGCGACGTGATATGGACGTGGTTCTTATCCTCTTCGACCGTGATGGACATGTTATGGATGCCGAAGTCGCCATGCTCTAGGACCATACGATACAGATATTGATCGTTCTCTTCCGACGGCAGCATGTGTGGCAGGAAACGAAGGAGGGATTGCTTGGCCTTCAAGGCCTCTGGACCAACTGTGTTGTTGTCGTCTTCCCATCCAATCATATCTCCTTCATTTTTGATCGTTGCTTCTATCTTGCACCGGAAGACGGCCAGCCAGAAGTCTCTGGTGGGTTCGACCGGGACGGGCAGCTCGTCGGGCATGAAGTTGAAAATGCGACTAAGGAGAAAGGTGGCGGCAAAGTCCTCGGGCGGGTCATAGTTGAAGAGAGAGGCTCGAATTCTTGCAGCTTGGCAGACAAGGTCATGCTAGGTGGCGCAAGAAAGCGTTAGCGACATGATAACAAAAGTGACCAAAGTAGCTACTGACTTTGCCTCCGGGCAGTAGCTCCCACCAGACATTGCTCCTACCTGGGGATATGTCAAAGACCATTAGTTGCCGACCTTGGACACTTTTTTCCACGTCATACTCCGCCCCAGCCTCATGCTTCGCAGGAGGCCGGTAGTGAATGAGAGCTGAAACGGGGATTTGTGGATGCCCCGCGAGCAGAGTGTAAGTGGCACTCTCGAAGTCGAGTTCGCGGATCATAGAATCTACAGGGAAGCCCTCGTACTTGGGCATGTTGACGTCGCCACGACCGAGGCGAACGAGAATCTCGCGTTGATCCGAAAGCTTCATGTGAAGGCCCTAGAATTGCATGACTATCAGCCCGGGCCACGACAATGACAGCCTGGTATATCAGGGAAAATAACTTGCCATATTGTTAGATCCCTTGGACACGTGGGGGATGTCAACCACTTGGGCGTGAGTGTCAGCCTCAATTTCCTGCAAGAGCGTGTTCACATCCCAATCATCCTTGAACGGGCTGCTCCCCGTGCGGACGAGGTTCAGCAGGTCGGAGCCATCAAAGTCCTGTCCATTGGGCATCTGTGGCCAGCGGTCGCGGATGTAGTATTCGTCATCATTGGATGCCATGCTGGAGAAAACAGAAATCGAATTTGGGAAGTGGGCTTTCAGAGCCGCCTAGTAGATTCATTCCCTTACTGTGAGAGCAAGGTATGTTGGAGGTGGGGTAAACCATGGAAGGGCGGTGGGAAGGACAGTCGGTCGCACACAAGGTCTTACATGAAAAACTTTTTTTAGCCTTAGGTACATAATTACTTAAAATATTGCATCGCTGAGGATATTTTGAGAGTGGTGCTACTAGGATTGTCTTAGATATAGGTACAACTGGCTTATTGAACGCATTGTTCTGCGATGTATAAAGTTAGCAGCTTTTAAATTCGATGAAGGGAATAAAAGCCTATGCGGATTCGGTGTGAAGGGATTAGAACTAATAAGCCCATACTAATGTCGACTTAAAAACATTTAGCTGACTGCAATTATTGCGACTGACACATGACGTCATCATCCAATCTAAGGTGAATTTATATATTGGAGTCTTGAGGCAGAAGATATATGGAGTCGTTATGCAAACGGGGATCTGATTTGGTCAGGTTGTAAGATATATACTTAATGTACTTAGGTATCTTTAAGATGTTAATAGGTCCAACCCCTTCGGAAGTTGTGACAGTTCTCCGATCACGTGGAGCAGCGGACCCCGAATCCTGTCCGGGGCGTCTGCGTTAACCCGGCATAAACAAGTTCAATTCAGGCCTGTATTTTGTTCTGATAAGTCAACATGGAAAATCAGTAGTTGGATAGAATTTGGCCATTAACTATTTGCAATCTTGGATTATTGTATTAATCTGTTATGATAAATTAGTTAACAGGTGCCTCAGATTCATCTCCCGGTCCGAAGTGGAGACCGGGACTTGATCCGTGATATCTCTTCCCCACAGTCCAACCCCAGCATCGGGGCCGTTACCGAAGTGTCTGAGACAAGTATATAAACCTACATCAGACTCAGATCCTCCTTCGACTTCTTGCCTCTTCATACCCCCCATCAACCGTCAAAATGTCTCCCGTTCCTCTCACAGTCATCAAGGGCGCCGGCCACGAGTTCATCCCTCTGCCCCAGGGTGAGAACGCCACCGTTGCCGACTTCCACTCTATCCGTACAAAGACCGATGCCCCTGCTCACATCACATCCGGATTCTACAAGATTGAGGCTGGCCCTGCCCGTCCCGCTTCTTACGACTTTGAGGAGACAAAATATGTCTTGAGTGGTCAGATTGACGTTCTGGTATGTGACTTCGAGTAACCTGGTGAAACATGCATCATACTCATAGATTATAGGATGAGGCTACCGGTATCACTCACCGCCTTACCCCCGGTGACTTTGCTTTCTTCCATGTCGGCTCCAAGGTCAAGGTCAGTAGCCTTTACCTCTCCGCTTTCTTCTAGGCACAGAGATTAACATATCTTCAGTTCTCTACCCAATCTCAGGGCTTTGCCTTCTACGCTGTCACTCGACCGGTCCGTACCCCTCACCCCAACCTGAAGGGTCGTGAAGAGGACACCAAATCTCGTCTGTAATAGTTTATAAAAGATTAATGGAAAATGGGTTCAGGATACACGTCTAGTATGAGAAATAGACGGTAATATATATTTACATCATCGAGTTGACTTCCTCCCACTTCCTGGTAATCCGTTGATCAGTCATCAGAGTTGTTCTGATTGAGAAAACATTGTGACTCTTGACGCAGAGCGTGTTTTGTTGGTGAATCAGAACTCACTGACCAGCTCCATTTCTCCATCACGTCATCAAAACCTCATTCAGGGTCGGATGAAACAGTTAATATCTGCAGATACCACCATGACGCCGCTGTTAATGCCTGCACTCGAGGATCCTCCATTCCCATGGACTCTGGCATAAAGGAAGTGATCCGCCCTCTCATCAAACAGCATCGGAAGTCATAACTACCTTCTGGCGACCTGGCATCTCCCCAAAACCGACTAAAAACACAATTTGATTTCGCAACTCACGGAAGATATCAATCAACAAAATGACCACTTGCATCGGATATTTATACATTCTCCCAAAGAGAGAAATATTCAGACTTGAGTGCCTTGGAATCGCTCTAGATATAATCTATTGGCCAGAAGTTGTCGAATGGAATCTTACTGATGAGCTTATTATATTCACATCAAGGAACGTTGGCTTATCTGGCTTAAGAGAGAGGCTTGGACAACTAGGCCTAACTCTGAAATCACATGAGTTCGTGGCTCGAGGGTTGGACTGAAATCAAAACGTCCCACATCTTGTCCAGCTTCTTGGGTATGGCTTTTAATAATAAGAATCAACAATCAATATGCTACTTTATTCAACACATGTTTCGGTCAGTTCAACAGACTCAGTTTCCCTGCTGCTAGGCCAATGAGTGTCTTGTCCAGCAATACACTATTCATTTCGCCCAGCCTTTTCGTTTCGATAACTCTTCGACGTGATTGTAGCTCCCAATCGTCAAGTTCCTTTGAGATTCCGTGAGGTCCGAACCCATAAGCCTTCGTCGAGGCCTTAGGCCACGGCTCATCCGAATATATAAACTTGATCCACGACTCACGCATTGCCTGACCAACACGTTCTGCGCTATGACAGAAGCTCAGGTCAAACCCTCCAAACAATAACACAAGATCTACTGCATGATGTGCTCCGCTTGAAGGCTGCCACGGGTTGGCCTCGTCGACTAGACATCTGTATACGGGCTTTTCCGCATTTCTCCAAACTCTTTCAAGGCGATGGATCGGAAGCAGAAACTTGTAGTCGTTAATGAAATCCAACGCTCCCGTCTTGCAAGATGAAGACCTGTGCGGATGGATGTGATATAACCTCTTCAGCTCGTCTCTATATTCCCCAGCCGCGTCGAATGCGCTAATTATGTTGTTCAGATCAGTCGCCCAAACCCCCGATTGCCAAATGGCCGCCTTCGCAAATATTATTATTAGTCCCGCCATAGGAATTCAGTTGACTGACCTCTTTTTGCACGTCGCTGAGGAGGAGCCTATCCGCTTTGCCACTTTTTGTCTGCCAGCCATCGAACCTGTCTTCCCACTCAAGAAAGAATGATTGCAGGCCAGATTGATTGATAGCTTCAACAATTTGACTTGCCGATGCACTCTCGAGGGACAGAGTTGGATCGATATCTTTTAGTTTGTTGAGAACGGCATCACGAAGGGTCGAAACTGACCGGCGTGGCTGAGGAGGCGATAGGAATAAGGAGCCTGATGAAAGGATGACCTGTCTCGCCGGGGCATCCGTCACGAGATGAGCGTGACAATATACAGCTCCAGCACTTTCGCCCGCCAAGGTAACCTTATTCTGCAGGCTTTGTTAGTCGATGACTCCCCTCATATCATTCATGATTGGTGAATACCCGATCGCCTCCAAAACCTGCAATATGATCTTGCACCCATTTCAGAGCCAGGGCCTGGTCACGGAGAGCCAGATTCGGTGGCCCATTTCCATCACCAACAGCGAATATGTTGAGTCGATACTGCACGGAAACAACAATCATCGGCATGCCCAAGCGGAGTGAATCGGCCACTATTGTGGTCATGTCTAGGGGATATGTCAGCATCGTCATCTACGTTTGGCCAAGGCGCAACTTCTTACCACAAACACCAGATGCGGCGCTTCCGAACGTTACTGCCTGCGAGCCTCCTTTGATCTCCGAGTCAGCCTCTCATGAATTGCGGCTGATGGGGATTTACCATGTATCCAGACCAAGACTGGCAATTTGACAGAAGTATCAACGTTTGGCACAACAACGTCCAAATTGGTGCATTCAAACTCATCCTCCGGCTCCTGTGGGAGAGTATATTCTGGAGGTATGCGTAACAGGTGTCCGACATCGACAGGGACCTGTGGACATCGAGGACTAAGTTGAACCTGTCAATCATAATGCCATTGAAAGAAAACAGAGAGTGTATATGTTACCCAAACGTGGTGCAGTCGAGATTTCTAGGGTACCTGTCAAGTTTTTCGGATGCAGCAAAGCGTCGTGGAATGCGACCATATGGAATGCCCCGAAATTGTATCAGCTGGGAGGTTTGGATTCCTGCTAGAGTCGACTGCAACGACTCATGGGTAAGAGTGGCGGTCATGATACTTCTAGATACACTGAATTGCCTTGGAGGTGAAGGATAAGACCGAGGTTGATGCCGTGGGGTTACCGATAATAATGAGGGGTCTTCTATATCATGTGGAGCTAAGTGCAAACCCAATCTCTTAATTGAAATTTTACTCTGGACTCAATGATGTCCTATAATGATATTAACTAATCCAATAGCTGCTGTTTGATGAATTATATCAATTGGGGACAGCTTTCAGTCGAAGTATTTATACCTCCAGCATAATTCCGTTATCGACTTGTTGAGTTCTCATGAAACCCCACTGCCTTAGTTGAAGATGAAGATGAATTTTCTCCAGCAGATATGCTTAGAAATGAGACAGGAAAGTGTCATCCTATTTTTCTTTTGATTTTAAAACAATATGGCTTGCTGTCGTTTTTCTACAACTGTTCCCTTTATGCGACCGAGTTACCCCCTCAGCTGGGTAACTAATTCGAATATGATCTGAGAGGGAAAAAGCTCTCAGGCATCGGATCAATATGCCAAAGCTTGTCTGAAACATCATTAAACGCGTGAGACCATTGCCTTCTCAGACTATCCGGCAAGTCCCAACCCAAAGCGTCGTCTCGGAGCATCATCCGTACTAGATGCCGTCTCTCGCCAACTTGATCGCCATCCTCGAAGCAATCACGCCTGTGTAGGATAAAGAGATTGTTGATGAAGTGAATGTCGCCTGGTTTTGTTTTGATCTCCAGCTCTACTTGTCTAGCAGCGCGTTCAATATCTTCCAGCGTTTGGAATTGTTGCCCAGAGAGACGTGGAAGATGGCTCGGACGTGGATGAATGCCATTTCCGATCAGGGGAATCCGACCAAAGTTGATAATTACTCTCCCGTTGTGGTAGAACAGTATTTGTCTGGGGTGTGCCTCTTCGCTTTGTTTGGTCAACATGAGACAATTAAATAAGGATAGAAGAGTGTTAACCTTACCATGAAAATACCCAATCAGGCTGGGAAAGAAGCCGGATCGAGTTACTACTGAGTTTGTTACAAACAGCGTACCCCGAGGCAATAATGCATTTTCCCCCTGAGATAGCGGAACTTCTCGTCAGCCAACTGACAATATCTCCGGCTTCCTCATTATGAAACATCTATTTTGTTACGTATCAACATCCATCGTACAGCTACATCCGCCGATTCCTGACTTACTATTTCCGATATCGAATGCCGATGGTGTTGTCTAGTGAGTTCAGACGAGTTATCGGCCACAATGTGAACTGAAGCAAGCCATGAGTGCACGCCTTTCCATAAGATTGTCTTTCTTGGAATTACCTAGCATATTTCCTTTCTCGTCTTGTCGGCCACGACGGTTGGCGATATATGATTGAATGCCGAGGTATATCATTGTCAAATCCACGGTGGAGTGATCCTTAGGATTCAAGCCGCGAACCAAACCAAATCCTTTCCCTTCGTGTATATCGACGCTAATACGGTCTAGCCTTTCCCCTACAGTTGGCAGTGGGAAGTTCTCTCGACAGATTAAATCTCCATCCAGACCACGGCCTATTTATAGATTAAAAACCAGTCAGGTCAAGTTCAGTAAGTGGACTACCTTTGAAATGCAAAAGAGCATTCTTGACTTCTTCGACTTCCTGGCAGCTGAGATGGTATATGTACTCAGATTCATCCACAAATTGACTACCTTCCCAACACCCAGGGAGGTTAATTAACTCTGGATATATTCCGGCATCGCTGACTTGGCCCATCATGTAATATACAGAGGAAGAAGCCTCGCTTTGAGTTTGATGGACAGTGTGCTTCAAAGTCGCAATTCGTCTTGATCCAAGGCGAAAGGTGAGGAGTAGAATATCTTGCCAGGGTGTTCATTGACCAGAAGGGTGAAGTTATGTACATGTACGTCGATTATAGCTGCATTATAGGGCTGCGTATGCGCCAAGCTGATTGTGCAGCGTCGCGTTCGATCGTTTAATCCCAGCCAGGAAGCAATAGCAAGGCACATTCTCAGGGTATTGAGACATGTAAGGATTCACCGCAGGTAACCTTGGTCATCATACGGATTCCAAGATGGCAACATCGACAATATAGGGGACCCCATGGTTAAATTGATGTCAGCCAAATGTACTCCAAATCGCCACCCAGAATAAGGAGAAGGTGTCAATATGAATCATGATATTGGGTTTTGGGGTTTTCTCCTGCCCTATCTATTGGAACTATGCGTCACGAAATGTCAAAGTCTTAATCTTTCGAGGATTCAGTCGCAATTCTCGCATCATTCAGCATGTGAAACTTCGTCAGACATTATGCACATCACTCTTTGCAGCCGCGATTTTACGACCGATTGGTTCCCACAATTGAATCATCGATCGTGATAGACAAGCTGAAGTAATACGTCTTTGTCCTTCTCGGAGTTGCTCTGGAGCTGATCTCGTCGTGACATGGATCGGGGGATCGTATGACATTCTCCCCGCCACTTTCCAATAAAGGATTCTCTTGGTTACACAAGAGTAGATTATAATGCGCGGGTCAACGGAAGAAGGGATAGGATTAGCGTGGAAATAAAACCTGAAGGTTGGTTACACAAGAACATGCCGATCTCAAATTGGGGTCGAGTGGCGACAGAACATTTAAAAAAAGAACAAATGATTATTACGACTAACCCGCGTGTAATCGGCTACTGGGCCGGTGAACTCAGTGAACGATATGCTTAATTTTAGATTGCTCCTAGGCGAAGCCCTCAGATCCATTTGTTGGGTATGATACGACCACGTACTATGAAATAGATCTTCCACCATCCAACGTCTACAGGGGAAACCTTACATTGCCGGATCACAATGGCATGATCTGTGGAGAACTGTCATAATGCCCCATCATATGAAATCTAGGGAATGTCGAAATAACCCAGTTCTAAAGTGTCCTGGACTCAGATGTATTTGCCCACTCAAGCTGTAGTCGAGTCTCTCGTGTGCAGCTTTGACGATCTTAAAGCCAATAATCATCCAGTCTAATCTACGGATAAAGCACAAGCATTCATTCGCCCTACCGGGTTCATCTCCGATTGACCAAGCGTTACATCGGCTACTCGAGCATGAAAACGATCCACCCTGGACAAGGCCCCACGGACTCCGTAATTGTGCCACTTATCGAGAGATAAATGCGCGGTCTCGCTCAACATATGCATTTGTGAATGGGGCTTTGGGTCCTGGCTTATGGCTCCTCATTTAACTCGGCCGTACTGACAACCTGGTCTATTGGAGGACAAATGTCTTCCGCGACAGAATAGAGAATAGCCTGTTTCTGGAAGAATGGAATTGGTCACAATTCGGATATAACGGGCCATTATTGTCTTGGCTGCGAAGATGGGCGATAATAACTTAGAAGATTCGGTGAGAGCTGAACTACATAAGACAAGGCAGAACACGCAATCACGATATTCCTATTGCCAGCCAAAGATTCATCTATCTCTACAACCACATTTGCTAACGCCCAACATGACGAAGCTCGGATTTGTTCTCGCCGCCTTGGCTGGTAGCGCCGTCGCCAACGATAAGCGCGCCACGTCTTGTACTTTCTCCGGCTCTAGCGGTGCTTCCAAGGCCATGCAGTCCCAGGCTGCTTGTGCCACCATCATCCTTGACAACGTCGCTGTTCCCGCCGGCGTAACACTCGACCTGAGCAGCCTCAAGGACAACACCAAGGTTATCTTCAAGGGCACCACTACCTGGGGCTTCAAGGAGTGGAAGGGACCTCTCATGAAGATTTCTGGAAAGAGAATCACCGTCGAGGGCTCTGGTGCTATTCTCAACGGTGGTGGCGAGCGTTGGTGGGATGGAAAGGGTGGAAATGGCGGCGTTGCGAAGCCCAAGTTCTTCTCAGCTCATAAGCTCACCGATTCCAAGATCAACAACCTCTACATCAAGAACAGCCCCGTTCAGGCTGTCAGTATTAACGGTGTTAATGGTCTTACTGTTAACAAGTTCACTCTTGATAACAAGCTTGGTGACTCCAAGGGTGGCCACAACACTGATGCTTTCGACATTGGTTCCTCCACTGGTGTTACCATCATCGGCGCCAAGGTCTATAACCAGGATGACTGTGTTGCCGTGAACTCGGGAAAGGTGAGTGGCCTTTGACAAAATTTGAACTTATACGCTGACTTAAAATAGAACATCATCTTCAAGAACGGTTACTGCCATGGAGGCCACGGTCTCTCCATCGGTAGTGTCGGTGGCCGTGATGACAACATCGTCGACAATGTCCAGTTCCTCAACTCCGAGGTGACCAACTCTTCCAACGGCATCCGCGTCAAGACCAGGAAGAACACAACCGGCAAGGTCAACAGAGTCACCTACTCCGACATCACCCTCTCCAAGATCCAGAAGTACGGTATCCTGATCGAGCAGAACTACGACGGCGGTGATCTTCACGGTGAGCCCACCAGCGGTCTCCCCATCACTGCTCTCACCCTCAAGAACATCAAGGGTAAGAATGGTGTTGATCCCAACGGCAGAAACATTGCTATTGTTTGTGGTAGCTCTGGCTGCCAGAACTGGAGCGCTTGGTCCAACGTGCAGGTCACGGGTGGCAAGAAGTACGAGAGCTGCCAGAACGTCCCCCGAATTGCCTCTTGCTAAACTGTGTCTTTTTTCACTCGAGGCTTGAGAGGCTTCTTGATCTGCACATGGTAGTATTTGCAGATAATACAGGTGGAAACTTCAGCTCGCATAGATCACTTTTGTCTTTGTTGTATATATTGCCAGTTGTGTACATATAAAAATAAATACCCCTTCCATCAGCTAACACGTAACATTCTTTTCCTATTTCATTGATGAGATCATGTTGGAGTTTTTCTTATTAGGCTGATACGTAGAATTTAACTGCCGCTAATCTCACAGCGATGTCCTTCACCCTCCCTCAGAGCAGGTTCAGATATTCAAGCCCAATGTTATGCCTGCACCTTGTTGTTGAAAACACATGCGCTGTGCAGATCAGTGCTCCGAAGCAGAGGGCTGTCTTAACAACTTATCACCGTGGATTTGTCTAGTCTTGATTTTAAGCTCAGATGCAATCTTATCAAGATCCATATTGTCCGAATAATCAAATTAGAGTTGGGGTGTCGGTATTTATTAGAGTTCGAATTCTCATCGCCTGGATTATGACTCTTGACTAAAGTTCGGATTATTATTCCACGAAATTCCCTTTCACCCAATACGAGCTTTATATCAATAAAATATGTTTTTTCTCAATGACAAGGAAAACTCAAAACGGAATATGTTTTCTATAAAGCACCCGGAAGAATCTCTGTGATATTGCTCTTCGCCAATTCCTTCGTCGCATCCAAAACCTCAACCATCCGCCCTCTTGCCTCTAGGTTCTTTGCATCATCCAAATCAGCCAACCCCATATGCTCCAGAGTAACGCAAATCAACGACTCCATGAGTCGTTGAGCCAACTCCCCAGCATAGCCCTGTTCATAAAACGCCGGTGTTTCGTTAACTTCTAGTAGCCACGCCGTTCCTTTCGAGTCGATCAAGAAATCGATCGCGAAGAGCTCAAAGCACTTGTCAAGCGGCGTGAACTTATCAGCCATAGTATGAGCAGCGGCGCGAAGCAGCTCCCCTGAGATTTGACATGCTTGGTCGAACACGCTTTTCTTCCAATCCCCTGGAAGCAGATCATCAGAGAGCTTCCAGAAGTCTCGCATGGATTCCTTGCTCATGAATTCGTCTTCTTCTTGCAGCGCAGTGTTGGTCAATGATGATTTGAGACTGGGATTCTTCCACGGCGGCTCATAATCGTCGAGAGCAAGCAAAGCTAGCATTTCGTTGAACACATGCACCTTCAGACGTCCTACTGAGAGAACGTATGCCCGGGCATGCCATTTCCTCCCGTCGATAGGCGGAATCGAGACAATGTACTGCTGCGCGACAAACTCCCGGAGCAGCGCGGATGGAATGCGCTCATTTTCGCCGATGACCAGATTTTGTATCTGCTCGCTCATACTCATCTGGCTCTTGTCTGATCCGTTGACTGAGAGCTTTCCAGTAGCTGTGATCAAAGCATCTAGGGAGTCTAGTCCGGGAGCTGACAAGCTTGGCTTGAAATCATCAGAGCTGTCGTCGCTCTGCTGCTTGTCATTGACAATTTCAGCATCCTCCTCCACTTCCTCGTCAGCTTCCTCGTCCTCCTCGGAGATGTCAGCAGCGAGCTCAAGATTGCCCGCGAGTTCATCAATGGTGCTGAATATCCGAATACCGTGTCCACAGTCAATCATGGCAGGCTTCAGAATCCACCAATCTCGCTCTGATGCGTCCTTGGCCTCGTTATCCTCAAGTGAGTACATCAACGTCAGGTCATCTGCTGCAGCCAATGCATCCTCAACATATTCGCTGTAGTCCAGAGATAGCTTCACAGTCGCGGGACTGTGTCCTTTGAGGATACTCTCTGGCCGTTTTGTGATCCAGTAGTCCACGACGCTGGCCATGTGATCCTTCCGGGCCAGTGCATCACTGTTGGGGTATGCGTTGAGGAGCCCATGCTTAGCTCTGTTCAGAACTGCAAAGTGATGGTTGAGCTCCCATCCATTGAGCAGTTGATATACAGTATCGGCATCGTTCGGAATGTCTGAATAATTGTCGTGACACACGGCATCAGGTACATGGCGTTTGATACACTCCTTTACGTGGCCATCAAGCCAAGGGTTGGCGCTATGAACGTATACGTGCATTTTCAGTCGTTTCGAGGTGCCTTTTAACGCGTGATTGAGCCTTCTTCTGGAGGGAGCGCAGCTTGACGAGGAATTGGTAGGCGAGCGAGTGTCGATGCCATAAGGTCGGTGACAATTACTAAAGACGCTATCACCAAGTACGTACTTGATTGATAGAGAGATTGGTCTCTGCTGAGAGCCAAGAGGTGACAGTCTGAGTCTTTTAAAGCCATCCCTGCGGAAGAAAAGAACTTCAGATTAATTGCCAAGGTAATATTGCATGGTAATTACTAAACTGGTCCACCGGATTATTTATTTTGTTCAAGTTTTATTGGGCGTTGTGCTGCTAAAACGTAAGCGGCATCATGAAGTTCATGATATTGTTCAAAATGCATGATCGACGTTGCGCTGACCGTTTCTTGTCAGGGGTCATACCAGGGTCGAAGTCTGGATCGGTGATCGCATGGACCTCGTCATCCTTGTCTCGACTTTTGAAAAGTCAATTGAAAACTTTTCTCAAATATTCACGAGTCGCGTATCAAGTGTCTGTGGATTTGAACGCATACACTGAGTTTTGGCAGTCAGGGATGGGTGCGGAATACATGTATTTCCGTATTTCCGTGCTTCTCGGGCCGTATCTATATAACTACATCATGCTACTTACAGCATTTCAAAGATTTATTAACTAGTGCACGGCTGTCCTTGATTAAAAAGCTCAGTCGCGCTCAAAGAGGCCGTATTATCAGTTGTGTTGTTTGGTCATCATGAATACCTTTTCATCACATGTCTTCTGGATGGGAACTAAGGATTAAATAGTCTAAGTAACAATTTGATTGATTGAGTGGTTTATGCTTGCTTTTCCTTCCTGACCTCTCAATCAATGAGATATACCAAGGTAGTACACAGGGAAAATATGTCTAGTCTAATTTACTAAATATTATATTACTCCGTAGATGAAATATAATGCTGAGAATGCTCAAAAAAAAGGACAAAGGAAAAGAAGAGAAGAAAAAAGGACAGTTTGTGTATGTGTCGTCAGATCAATGACAGATGAAACCTCTCCATGAGCTCCAGCCCATTAAAACACGTTCAGATGAATTCCATATCCATCGGGTATTGGCGTCGCATCGAAGGGCGATACTTCGATCCCGAATCATCAGCACGACCTGATAGTGTAAACAAGGCTGCGTGATAGCCATCAAGCTCTCCAAGTTCCTCGTCGTCGTCGTCGTCGGGAAGTGAATCCTCATCGATATCATCATTCTCCGTATCCTCATCCTCATCCTCAAGCCAGATAACGCTGGGAGATGGTCTTGAAGTCCTGACCTCAGGCGTAGGCTCCTTGAAGTGCCTAGACTTGAGCGTTTGACTGATTTCCCCGTTCGCATGGTGTGTTGACATCGAGGTCGAGTCTCTCCCTTTGGGAAGCTTCTGAAGCCAATTATGAATCTTTCCCCGAAGCTCGCCATGTCGTGTCTCGTTTGGCGTAACAGTGTCGTCGCTTTCAGAGGCAGTCTCAGACTTCTCCTCGAGCTCGGGCTTGGCCATCATGTAAGTCGAGGAAAACATGCGCAGCTGGGATGCCACATCTGGATGGGACGAATCGACAGAGATTGTGCTCTCCCTCTGTTTTGCCATCTCTTGTGCGAAGCTTGGTCTGTCGAAACATCGAGGACTTGCCTCGTCAGACTCGTGCAGTGTGAATAGTCGAAGATCTGACTCTGGCCCGATGCATGTCACGACGTGGGGAATGCTTCGACTTCTGCGCAGAGATGTTGATCGACGCGGTGACTTGGTGGAGCTTAGAGAATCTCTGACTGAGGAATGGCTGCTGAGAGATGATGATCGACTGCGGAGTTTGCTAGAGCTGGAGGAACCGCCAACGGAGGAATAGCTGCTCGAGGAGGATGGACGGCTTTGTAATTTGCTGGAGCTAAAGGAATGCCCCGTAGGTGGGGACTGAGAATTGTGTTTCATGTTGGAAGACATACCAGTGTCTGTTTAGAATGTTAACTTGAGGATGAAGGTTTCTGTCCTGGGATAATTCTGGTTCGGCTCAGGACTTTAAGTATCGAGAATCGATGATGCCCAACACCTGTTTATTCCGCTTTGACCACAAATAGAGTTGGCAAGTTGGAATGGCTCAGCGACGCTTTCCGGGCTGAAGCAAGACTAGTGAAACATTTCTTGTCCCTGCATCAGTGACAGAGAGTCAGAAAGACATCCTGGGGCGTCCGCTTTCGCTTGCATGAACGCCACCTCGCCCCCAGACTTTGCGCAAGTGTATGGTGTTTGGATCAATTCCGCGCTTTGGCTGGACGCCACGCTGTTTCACCACGGTCCTCGAATTCCAATACGTATGGCTCAACATGAAAGCCGTGCGGACCCTGGGGAAATAGAGTTCACGAGCCAACACTGTTTATGGCATAGTGATCTCACACCAAGAATTTTAGTGTTGCAGACCCGGTAGATCAGTTCATGCGGGTTTGCTGTTTGAACACGAGAATACAGGTTATTGGGTGGGTATGGAGTGGAATCAGCCATCCCGTAGAGATACTATAAATCGGTAACAAGCCATCATCGACGGTTCTAAGCCTTCTTCTTTTATTGCCCAAAACAGGTACTTATACGCAATAATAAGGGTCCGTTGAGCTGTTGGGGCTGGTCCGATGAACCTTATCTGATCTGTCAGCGACACAACTCAAGGTAGCATTTATCGTGTTCCAAGAGTAATTCGAGAACAAATTTCCAGCCTCTCGACCAGGATGGGATTTGGTAACATCTAAATTCGTAGCTATGGCTTGATTACGCGCGCTGTAGTGCAAAAGACAATTTCTTGGCCAATCATCCCCTGTCGCCAAGTTCCTCTTCAGCCTGGGTCACATTCAAGATCAACCGGGTTTCGGTTCACTCCGTGAAACACGGGACTTGCAAGCCTTGGGCCGATCATTCCGGCCGGGTAATCCTGTCCACACATCGGGCCGTTGCTCTGATAACTGACCCCGTACGGACCAAGCGTCAAGACGTAAGGGCCAGGAAGTGGCCAGCGGGAATCTCTCGGTGATATTTCGTCGCATAAATAGCTCCTCTCCTTTTATTAACAACAGCCCGCAAAGGACCTCTTGCTCGTGTCTAACTACCTACACTAGAGGGAGCATTGTCCAGGTGTTATCTACCAAGACGTATTTCTGCGTCGAATGGGATGTGGATGATTTCCCCGGTGCACGGACAAGCGTCAATCAGGTACTGCTAATATCACGAGACGACACTAAAATTCAATAACGACCGTTCAAGTCTATTTTTGGTGGTCTATGGCGTAGCTAGCTCAATACAGCACTGCTGTGATAAGATCAGATTCGAAACGGCAGCTTGTCTTATCTATCAAATAATGTAATCTATAAACAGCCTCATTAAGGGGCTTTTGGCGTTTGTCTAACGGGTATAATCTTGCTCTATCTTGGAAAGACAAGAAAGGAGTTATTAGATCAACATTCCAACAGGCTTTCTCCTCCATGCTTAAGGGTACTGACGTCGCATCGATGGTCGGTATTTCCACGTGTCAGTGTTTTCGAGATCCGTAAATAGGTGGATCTGCAACAAGGCTGAGTGGTATCCATCGAGTTCAGCCGGAGGATGAGGTTCGGGCTTTTCGTTTGATGGAATCTCCCTCTCCAATGCCTGTCCCTTTTCGCTTATCGTACTTGTAGATTCATAACCACAGTCGCAAAATTTGCAGTTCTCGGCATGTCTCGAAAATTCGTTGACGTCAGCGATAGACTCGTTTTGCTGTTCTGTTTCTCCTGTTGTTCCCAACAGGGGGTCGTTCAAATTCTGGATTGTGCATTAGATACACTGTGTTTAGCAATTCACTCGATCATCCATCTTACCTTTGTGCGTCTCGACTCAAACCCTGTTACATCAGGAAGCTTTGAGAGCCAGCTCTCGACCTTGTGAGAGGGACCCTCGCAATGGCTAACGAAGATACCATCGAGGATATTCTGCAAGAGCGTCCGAGGCTTATCTTCAGTCTCGGATACGCTTGGATATGAGGGTGATTTATTCCGTGTTGAGATGTTGTCGTCGGCGTGCGAATCGTTCGAGGAGGGATAATATGATGATGCCAATGTAGTGTCGGGTGAGAACCTCGATTTGTTGACGATTTCTTTAACATCGACGGCAGACTTTTGCACTCTCAGTGGTTCTAGGTTAAATTGGATGTCGTCGAGGCCGCGAAGAGTACTGTCCATGCTTCGATCTGTAAAAAACGAAACGAAGCGACGTGGTATCATCCCTAATGTCTCGGAACTCTCTGTGTGATATGAGCCCTGAACAGTCTGACTTGATCTTGTGGACCACATTGGGTTTTTCGCCTAGGCAAATGGTGGTGTGAACAGTTGGCAGACCTCAACTCTGAATATCTGGTTCTTCATATATACTAAATAATCAGATCCACATGGGGTCTGTGATAGTAATACTCTATTTGCTATGACAACCCTCGGTTTTTGTTAATTATACTGAAACATGTTGAGGATTACTCAAGTCTTTGATCGAGCATCCTGCCTAATATAAATATGACAGATTGCATTGTAAACACGTGCCGTCCTGGGTAAATCTTGCGAAAGCATAGCTCATTGAGTTTGTTCGACTCGGTCTGGAGCTGTCAGAATCAGGGCATGTTGTTTCAAGCTATATCCAACAACACAAGAGAACCTTGTCGACAAATTCACTATTAAACACGCTGATCACTATCGACGTAAGAATATGTCTGTGCTGTGGATGTAATGATTGGGCAGAGACGTTGGGCGGCAATAAGCTATCCCTGGAGGAGAAGGTAGCCTGGTCGAATGGTCGTAGCGGTGCGTGCGAACTCTATTCACTGGCAATCTAATAAGATGGGATAAAACTCCAAGGATTCACCATGTAGATTCATCTTGTGATTCTCGACGCCAGTTCGAACCTTATTAATAGGGGGAAAGTTTCCTTTGGGTGCAATGGCAACGCCAAGAGCATACTTTCTACAACAGCTGTAATAATCCAATAGTCTATCGACGTAAATGAGACACGTACTCTTGTTGTACTCCATTATTATAGTTGACTGACTTGTAAACTCTACTAAAATCTATACAATATGAGAAATAAACTCAAGAATTTATTAATATCAGTTATGCTAATGCCAGGCACATATTAAAATGAGGCCATATTAATGTCGAGAATTATAGCCAGGTCCAGGGTAGGTTCGTATCAATAGGAGCATATTAATTCCGGCGGTCCGTAAATTATAATATGAATTTATATTGTTTCCTGAGGATGAATTCTTTATTATTATTGAATTCCTTTTCCCTTTTTCTCCTTTTATTTCTATCGTAATATAGAAGATATAAAATTCATTCAGCAGGATCTTTTGTTAACTTCCCAGGAGTTTAGATTAAATACGGCTTGGATGACATTTCGATGACATTTGATAGTCATACCACAATCCAATTGGACCGGGAAGTAATTACGCGCGTTATAAATACTTCCGCCCTTGTTTCATATGATGACTGTTCAAAGCAAGATGAAACGAAATGCTTGGTATGGTAACAATCGGCTTGATTTACGCAGCCCTGGCGGGAGTTGTAATTCTGTCCTGGCACGGATATTCTGAGACAAATGTTTCATTGCGAGGTTCTGTGCGCCAGTTGCTGGGTAAGCGCGGCATCATCTTAGTGTCACTATATTTTATTCGATCGGTAGCAGGAGTTGTAGATCGGGGAGTTATCGGTCGCAGCGAAGAGGATTGTTTCTAGACTGATCGAAACGAGATTAAGACTAAAGCCAGCAATGGCGACTTACTGTCATATCTCCGTGGAGATCCCTATTAAAATATATGTACTATGTACGCGATTCTCGGCCGGAGTCCAAGCGCGAAAACGCCACTGTAATTATTCGCTGGCTAGAATTGGAAGGAAAATGGAAGAGACACAATCCTCCGGTTGTAAAAGTAGTGACTGTCGGAGTGACCGATAACGCCACAATTGAATTAAACCAGGTTGGGCATATCTGAATGAAGCACTGGACAGAAAAAGTAACATACAATCACGCCGGTCAATTCATGCAGTAATTTTGGCTGTCATGTCTCAGCTGGCTGTCAGTTGTCAAGTCTCGGCAATCAGGCTCTGAAGGAAACATTGGCATTGGATCAACAAGTGCAGATCGGATGATGCGCCATGTCATCAATACCGATTTTCAACCTCGTGAGACATTTTAGGGATAAGCATATTGGATCCTTGAGGTCTTAAGAAGGCTGCTTGACCAACCGCGCTACCCAACGGCTTGATTTTATATCACAAGACCATACTGGATTATCAATATGACATATCAGCCAAAGGGTTATCCTCGACTCGCCAAGTTTATGGCCCGAGATAAAGATGAAGCCATATTTAGACGATTCGAAGATCTCAACTTTCTCAGCCTTCTCACTCTCCAGGCCGAAATCGTGGAGCTTGAAGCTGAACTTTATGAAGTCATGCAGGCTGACGATCAGGCTCATAGCACGACAAGTTCCACAGGGCATGATGAACCGTTTCGATCATCTGAATTTTGCAAGAACTTCAGGTTATCGAAGGAAACGGGCAGTCCACAGTTTGAACTGTTGAAAGAGATACGTGGAAAACTCAAGGAATACAGTATGTCAACGAACTAACAAAGGTCTTGAACTGACATAAATGTGAAGATGAACTAGCTCTTCAAAGTCAGTACCACACTCCTCGCAGTATTGGACGCCATCTTACCGTATAACAGTATGGCAGCTCAATAGCGTCAGCCCACCCATGGATGGGACTCTTCGAAGTCTCAACGTCTGGCTAACCTCAAAGGATCTCGGACATCCATTTCTAACCGGACGCGAAAAGGCTACTTGGCAAGACACAAACAAAGCAAATTACATGTGTCTCCAATCACCAAACGCCGAAGACAACAACTTCACTAGGTTTCTGTCCAAACTCCTCATGCATATCTTTCTATTTCTGCCCAGACGATTCTACCCCGGCGAAGTCATGGATGGAGGCATTTTCGTCAAGCCGAGTTCTGTGCAGCTGCTGAGCAGAGTCTTCACGACGGTCATTGCTAGCACGATTCCTGTTCTGACTATTCTCGTTCTTAATGTTCTTTCATCAACGAATATTCGGATCGTGGTTACTCTTGCGTTCACTGCAGTGTTTGCGGCGGCGATAAGCATCCTTACGAATGCCAAGAGGGTTGAGATATTTGCAGCCACGGCCACGTAAGTGATTTGTTGTCATTTCATGATCACGCGGATTTTACTGATTCATTCATTACACAGATTTGTGGCCGTTGAAGTGGTGTTCATTGGCAGTGCAATTGAGTCAAATAGGTAATGCGATTAACCAACTGGATGCTGCGTTTGGACATTCTGGGCACTATGGAAAGTAGTTCATTATCCTAAGTTAATACATCAGACTGAAAGAATCTCCTTCTCAATAGCCTCTCCCAATGCCTGTGTATTTCCTTTGCCACCAATATCCGCTGTCATAACAGCAGAGTCCGACCTTGCCAATACGGTTTCAATGGCCGTCATCATTCCTGCCGCAGCATCCGTATATCCAAAGTGCGATAGCATCATTTGACCCGCCCAGATCATCCCGACAGGGTTCGCAATTCCCTTGCCATAGATATCCGGTGCACTCCCATGTACCGGCTCAAACAAACTAGGGAATTCAGCGGTTGGGTTGATGTTTGCTGATGGTGCAATGCCAATTGTCCCTGTGCATGCTGGTCCAAGATCAGAAAGAATGTCGCCGAAGAGGTTGGATCCAACGATGACATCAAAGATCTGGGGACGCTGGACAAAGTGAGCAGTCAAGATGTCAATATGATATTTCTCAACCGCAACATCTGAGTAATTCTTGCTCATCTCAGCCACGCGAGTATCCCAGTAGGGCATAGTGATGCTGATGCCGTTACTCTTGGTAGCACTGGTCAACTTCTTCCGAGGTCGGCTTTGAGCAAGATCGAAGGCGTAACGAAGAACACGATCAACGCCAACGCGCGTCATGACTGTTTCTTGAATCACAGTCTCCCTGTCTGTACCTTCAAACATGACTCCTCCAATGCTGGAGTACTCTCCCTCTGTGTTTTCCCGTACGATCCAGAAGTCAATATCGCCAGGTTTGCGACCAGCCAGTGGAGAAGGAATACCGGGCATCAATCGACAAGGTCGTAGGTTAATGTATTGATCGAACTCGCGGCGGAATTTGAGGAGACTGCCCCACAGACTGATGTTATCAGGGACTTGGTCAGGCATGCCAACGGCGCCAAAGTAGATGGCGTCGAAGTTCTTGAGGGTATCCTTCCAGTCATCGGGCATCATCTTTCCGTGCTTGTCATAGTAATCGCAGCTAGCGAAGTCAAACTCTTGGAATTCGAGTGAGAGGTTGAACTTTGTGGCTGCGGCTTTAAGGCATCGGACGCCGTAGGGCATCACTTCTTTGCCGATGCCATCGCCTGGTATAACAGCGATCTTGAGTGTCTTGGACATGATGTGATAGTGCGATAAACGGATAGTGAGAATTGAATTCAATTGGAGTTTTTATGTTAGAATTGATTGTTCTTATGAGAACTTGTAGTTGATGAACTCTCAGGCCATGAGGAGTAGTCGGACATTATTACACCGAAGCATCTCCATCTCGGCAGTGACATGGGACGGACAATGAAATGTCCGCTCGTTATCATCGGCGCTAGACTCCGAGATCTTCGGCCATTGGCGTTCTTGGCCGATCGCAAACATCAACTGGCTTGCCACTGAGCCACGGGTGTTGAAGTGTAATCACCATCGCAAACCGGTTTGTACTATTTTCTTCACTGAATTACGATTTTTAGGTTCAATTCGGCATAATGTTACACCAAATAGTCGGCAGATTGTAAGCCCGCAGCGCGACCGAGATTGCTGACGGCAGTAAGGTTGCTCTCCGCACTTAATCATGAACATCATCCAAGCAGTCTGTCCACCAAAGGGCGTCGCATGACCTATATAACCAGCGTAGGCATCTCATACAATTGTCATCGCATAGCCTCTCTCTATGTTAGCTTCTCTCAAAATGTTTGACAATTTTCAACCTTTTGCAATCAAGACAAAGTCCAACCCGGACATCACCATCAATGGCCTGAAAAGCGGCGACGCATCCGAGTCGAAGCCAGCTCTGCTCCTCATCCATGGCTTTCCCCAGACCCTGCATATTTGGCATCGTGTCACGCCTCAGGTTCTTGACAAGTACACCGTTGTTCTCATCGATCTCAGAGGCTATGGACAGTCATCCAAGCCAGATGACGTTTCTGCCTACGCTAAGAGTGCCATGGCTCAAGACTGCATCGACGTCATGGATGCTCTAGGTCATAATGAGTCGTTCTTTGTCTGCGCACATGATCGCGGCGCAAGAGTCGCGCATAAACTCGCCGTCGACTATCCCGATCGAATCCGAAAGCTGATCCTTCTCGACATCTGTCCCACGCTGGCCATGTACACAAAGACAGACTTCAACTTTGCTAAGGCGTACTTTCACTGGTTCTTCCTCATTCAAAAGGCGCCTCTTCCTGAGACACTCATCTCAGCGCGGCCCAGAGAACTGGCTGGCATGTTCATGGGGGGTCGTCAAGGTGATGGATTGTCCATCTTCGAACCAGAATGCTTTGAGATTTATACCAAGAACCTGGAAGATCCTGCGACGGTCCATGCCATGTGCAATGATTATCGGGCCAGCGCTACGATAGATCTTGAGGAGGCGCGTGAGGATTTGAAGAATGGGCGAAAGATCAAAAGCCCTTTGCTCGTCCTATGGGGCAAATATGGAGTTATTGAGAAGTGCTTTGATGCTGTCGAAGAATGGAAGGAAGTCACAGAGCCTGGAGTGTCGGTGGAGGGTCGTAGTGTTGAGTCGGGACACTATATTCCTGAACATAACCCTGACGTAGTAGTGTCAGCTATTCTAGATTTCCTTAAATGATGGTCAGGTAAAACGAGGCATGCTGGAGACGACGGCAGTTGAAAGCCCAGTTTGGCTTGGTGGTTGAGGCGTCAACGCTGTGACCGATGAACTCCGGGAAGAGCAAATGTCTTGGGCGAGGATGATATTCGGCGATGTTATGGAGAGTAACTGCGAAACAATTGAGTGATTCTCCTCCACAAATTCCTACTCAGAAATATTCTGTGGCGTGATCCTCTGTTCATTGACTGCTGGAAATAACCACGGAATATGGGTGTAGCGGCGTTGACGGGGCTAATAATATTCCTTCAAAAAATTAACCAATATCTGGAGCCACTGAACCCTCGTGCTCGCACTGATATTTAGAAAGCTCTAATGTCGGCCTGGCCGATCAGCGATCAGGCAATCTCACAATTACTGACCGCGTTGTTACCCTCTTGAAACAAATGTAGAGGCATCACAATATACGGCTGCTAACGTTGCACTCGCATTCCATCAATTCCCTCAACAAACATTTCAGGTTCACAATCGAGCGGACGGTTTGAGAACTTGGTCTCGGTAACTAACATGGAAATAACCATGGAGGGACCCCCAGCGGGTCGATTCCGTGAAGGGCAAAGTCTCAAGTTCCCTGCATAAACTCCAGATGAGTTGATTTGCGTTGCCTGCCGAATTATGAAGCTTAGCCTTAAGGTTGAATGCGCTGACAAGCTAATGGGAGTCCCTGGTTGGGGTTGGATACTGGGGTATCGTTCTGGGAATAGCTTCATTTGCGGACTTCAGTATAGGGTAGTTTTGTCTTGTATGGCTTTGAGACTCAACGTCGACGATATACATCTAATAATCACAAAGGGTGTGAAGCGTCAAATGTAATCATGGGGTATAATTAGAACATATATCAAGAAAATGTTCTTTTTTTTCATTCACGACCCTGTACACTCAATTGATTGTTGTTGTTGCTTGCAAATCGCGGTTCGCTAGCTGTAATTTTCCATTGGACGTAATGCCTAACATTATGACAAGACCTGTTAATTTCACAATGATGTAAAAATCTTTTCTATATCGGGGTTGCGGCTATCGAATATCGAGATCGAGAATCACAAAACATTCAGCAATGATATGAACTAGCATCTTTGTTATATCCCACCCTCGTCGATCCTACGGCCATGGCGATGCCCGTCAAACCTTCGAGAACGTGAATGGTCACCTCAGCAATAATCCTGCAGCTCAAAACGCCATGTAATCGCGAACGAGTGGATCTGGCTGGCTGATGATCACGCAGCCTGGACTTGAGAGGGTACGCCACTAGACGGATAAAGGCTGTCTTATGCACAGTGGAGGTTATGAATTAACGATTAGCGGACCGTTAGTACGGCCAGTCTGCTGCACCCAATCTAGGGTCCGCATCGACTCCCCGTGGTGCAAGGAACGGCCAAGACATGGGATGGCGCACAGAGCTGACGGATGGATCGCCGAGACGGGCTACGGGGAAGGCGTTTTCTGGGCGACCAGGGCAGAACGGCCGAGATGACTACGAGTGTGTGTCGCGGAAGATGCCTTCTTGGTATTCGGTATAACAGCTTGGCAAGCTTGGCGAACGGTAATAGATGCCGCGGATATGCAACGTGGTGGTGTTGGCAGGATGACTATGACATGGTGGCGGTGATCTTGATAGTGAGAATGTTTGGATGATATCAACCTATGAGTCTCATGTGAGTGATCTGGAGCTGAGCGAGAGAAGCGCCCAAAAAGGAATTATTTAAAAACTAGTGAAAAATAACTCTAACATCAACTCTAATGCGATACCGAAGCAAAGACTCGGTTTACGAAAACGACATGGTCGGAAATCCTCCCTTAATTGTCATGCGTTGGGCCGATACTAGGGATATCATGCGTCCGATATTCAAGGATGCAGCGATAAAATAGCTTCACGTGCGTTAGACGACGGGAATCGGAAGTGTCAGACCAAGAGAGTAGAAAAAGAGATGAGCAAAAGGACCCGATAAACAGACGCGGCGCTAACTAGTGTCAGGGATCTCATCTTCCTATGAGATGGCTCCATTTCCCCATGTGGCCGTTTCAAATGGCTACGCACGTTTGGCGCGGGGATAAGGTCTTTATTAGGCAAGGATTTGTATTTGGACTCCAGATGCGATGAACAGGTCTAACTAATAACAGAGACCGAACGGTGGAGCTATAGAGAAAACGATGAAGCCTCCAACGCCTCGGGGAGAGCCCAGATGCTCCAGATTACGAATAAATCGACTTGCTCTGTATTGTTTGACTTTGCCAAGACTGTTGAGCCGACACGATGGATTTGACGAGACGGAGAATGGAGTATGTCCGTGTAACATATGACGGGCAAGTCATTGCAAGGCCCGGAGCAGAATACCAGTTTGATACATTAATTTATGGATTTGTTATTGTCTGAGAGCCAGTATGTTCAAGCACGTGCACATTCTGCAGAGTAATAAGCATAGTTCCACGCTTCTTGGGAATAGAGTTATTTTCATGCTTTATCAACAAGTCTAAAAATCTCTGATCTGCAGGTGTTGGAGCCGTCCACGCCAGGCAATGGAGGCACGCGACTCGCCCAGAAATCAGCTCTAACTAGCCAAGGAGTGTCACCGATCGTCTGCTTGAGAAATCTCTTGTCCCGCAGCGTTGTGCCTCTTGGCCGAGCTATGACCCATATTGGCGTCGACACCCTTGTCAAGACAGATGTTGAAATTCTAACCAATCACAACCGTCAATTCGACCTGGAGAACTTGCACGTGGGGTTGCTGAGCATGCTCATAGGGTTAATATGCTTAATTGCTAGTCTCACTGTCATAGACACCCTGTCATGCATACACCCACCCAAGCGGTCCAAAAGCGGCAAACACTCACGCTGCCTCCAAAGAGGGTGTGCTGTCGCCATCGCTCGTAGTGTAGAAACCAAGTAATCGGTAGCCATATCGTCTCACCGAAGACAGAGACATACATGAGCTTCTGGACCTGTCTGGGTGGGGGTAGGGTAGACATGGTCCTGTACGAGGGGACCCGACAGAGCAAAGCTTGGGGATCTTTGAGTTTTAGCCTATGACATGGATCTTGAATCTTCTTTTTGGACACTGTTGTAAATTCCTTTAAAGTCTCCCCTCCGGGACCCCGAACTTTGATCTTGTTCTCCCCTTGCTCGAGCATCCCTTTCTTCTCCCCTCCGTCTTTCTCCCTCAACAGAGCAAGCTACAAACAGCTTAGCTACCAGCCTCCATTTCCCCTTCACACCCCTGACACAAGTCACAATGGTGCTTGAGGCTTACACTTACGTCTTTGCCATTGGCAGTTGCTTTGCTCTGCTTGAGGCCTTCAACAACGGTGCCAGTATGTCTACCTCTCTTCCCGTGACGCGTAGCAATGCAACACAGTAACTAACAGACTCCTTATAGACGATGTCGCCAACGCCTGGGCTACCAGCGTTTCATCGCGCTCCGTCACCTACCGAGGAGCCATGGTGCTCTGCTGTGTCTTCGAACTGCTAGGCGCCCTGGCCGTCGGCGCCCGAACCGCCTCGACAATCAAGAACGGCATCATCCCCATGGAGGCCTTCCGCGACAACGCCGGTGTCCAGCTCCTCGCCTTCGCCTGCGCCTCGGCTGGTGCTTCTACCTGGGTCATGTGGTGCACCATGCACAACGCCCACGTCTCGTCAACATACTCTCTCATCTCGTCGCTCGCTGGTGTCGGTATCGCTACTGTTGGTGCTAGCAAGGTTCAATGGGGCTGGAACGATGGTCAGGGTCTCGGTGCCATCTTTGCTGGTCTCGGTATGGCTCCCGCTATTGCTGGATGCTTCGCTGCCATCATCTTCTCCCTCGTCAAGTATGTCGTCCACGTTCGCAAGAACCCTGTTTCCTGGGCTGTCTGGACCTCTCCCTTCTTTTTCCTCATCGCCGGTACCATCTGCACTCTCTCCATCGTCTACAAGGGTTCTCCCCGCCTGGGCCTTGCTGAGAAGCCTGCTTGGTACATCGCCGCCGTCACTCTTGGTGTCGGCTTCGGTCTCTTCTTCCTCTCTGCCATCTTCTTCGTGCCCTTCGTCCACGCCGTCGTCATCAAGAAGGACTACACTCTCCGCTGGTGGGATGCCATTCAGGGCCCTCTCCTGTTCAACCGACCCGCTCCTCCTGATGCCGAGAACGCCCGTGTCCCCGACTACGCCGTCATCCAGCACGGTCCCGAGGAAGATGATGTCTCTCAACAGTCCGAGGACGTCAACCCCAAGAAGCCAGGCGATGAGATCTCCCCCGTCACTGCTCCCAGCTCTGAGAACAACGAGAAGCAGCACCTCAACCTCTCCGAGTCTACCCAGGAGGATTACCAGCGAATGATCAAGCTTGCTGAGGAGAAGCACCACGCCAACCTCCGCAAGGGTAAGGGTCCTCTCGGCTGGGCCATGCGCACTCTCCACGCCAACCCTATCGGTGCCGGTTCCATCCACGAGACTCACAACCTGATTGCCCTTGTCAAGCGTATCCCCGCCCAGCTCGTCGTCGTTCTCCTCTACGGTGCTCACTACGACATCCACACTGCTCAGATGGGTATTGAGGCTACTCCCGAGGGTCGCCGCATGGCCCGTGTCTACGAGCATGCTCCCAAGTACGCCAACGAGGTTGAGTACCTGTACTCTTTCGTCCAGATCATCACTGCCTGCACTGCCTCTTTCGCTCACGGTGCCAACGATGTCGGTAACGCTGTTGGTGTCTGGGCTGGTATGTACGCTGCTTGGTCCAGTGGTAAGCCCGCCGAGAAGAAGGCCGAGGTTCCTCTCTGGCAGATTGGTGTTGTCGCTGCCATGATCTGCATCGGTTTCATCACCTACGGTTACAACATCATGAAGGGTAAGTCTTAATTCGCACATTTAACAATGAGCCGTCGCTAACTCGCAATAGTCATGGGTAACAAGATCACCTACCACTCTCCCAGCCGTGGTTCCTCCATGGAGATGGGTGCTGCTATTACTGTCCTCGTCTTCTCTCAGTACAAGCTCCCCGTCTCTACCTCCATGTGTATCACCGGTGCCACCGTCGGTGTTGGTCTCTGCAACGGCAGCCTCAAGGCCGTCAACTGGAAGCGAGTTTTCCTCCTCGTCTTCTCCTGGTTTATGACCATCCCCATCGCCGGTCTCATCGGTGGATGTCTCATGGGTCTTGCCCTCAACGCCCCTCACTTCTAAAAATCTCATACATAACACTCGATGCCTGATTTGGAGCTTGAGGCTCTATTGCTCTTTTGATTACATGAAACATGAATTTGGGGGACCGGAATGAAAATAGATGAGCGGATTGATTGCATAGAATACCGATATCAACGTTTTTTATAGTACTTTTATACCATTAATTGACGGAGATTACTCTCGTTAAATACACTTTTTCACTTCGTGTTTATCCTGGTACTGTAGATGGATATCTTAGAGACGGCAATTGCGTACACACAATGCATGCATTCAATGTAAATGATTGGTGACATTGTAGATATCTATATTCACCCCCTACTTCTCGTGTAAATTGCAAACCTCAAATTCTGAGCACCTCAACGTCATGTGTAACCATCTGTCACACTTCGCGCGACGCAACCTAAACCCATGGATTTCGTGCATCTTGGCAGGGAACAATTCGCAAGCTGAGACCTTGGCAAGCCTTCAACATCTTGGCATGCTTATGATGCATTGTGTGTGACCAATCCTTGAAGCTTCTATGCATACTTCTGGAAGGGGGGTCAAGTTTATGGTGTCTCATCCGGTTGGACAATAATTCTGTTGGCTGGAGACTGACTGGATCAAGTCCCATCAAGGTTTGAAGCTCTTATCACTTGATGAAATTCTGTAAAATTACTTTCTAGTATGTGCCGCTCGTGGATTCGGCCTGGGATAGACGAGTACACATTACTAATCCTTGGTTTTAAAGTTTGATCCAAAACTGTTATTAAACATTACACCAGCGACTTTCTTGGTTTGGTCGTCTAGTTATTGGTCTACTCCACATCCGCTCGCTCGTCCCTAAGGCGGCAACGCTCTGGTTTGGTGAGAGCCTCTTCATCTGTCCTCTTCGGTGCCTCTCCTCTCTCAGAAGCAGAAAGCTCATCAGCTAGTGGCATCTTCTCTTCTATCTCTACAGGTGGAGGGGCAGTAGCGGCAGAAGAGGCAGTAACTCCAGAGACACCCCAAACTATAAAATGTTAGAATCTCAATTAACATTAATGTGAAGGCCGAGTAATTACCTTGGCTGCCGAGATTCGTAGCCACCTTTGTAAAGATGATGACACTCATAACAGGTGATATGCATTTGTTGATCATGTAGCCAATCACAAGTTTATGCCCTCGTTTCCGCAGTTCAGGTTCAAGAAGGATTGAACAGAAGAACCAAAGGGAAGGCAACTGGCCAACAACAAGCATCGGAACAAGCTTGAGAGCAGAGAAGTGGCGTACACAGCTTGCAATGAACAGACCAGTGTTCAAGAGGCGGTAGTACACCAAGCTAAGGCGAATGACCTCAATAGAGGCAGCAATTCGGGTGATTAGAATCATCTTCTCACCAGCAAGGTAGAAGTAGTTGTTAAAGTAGGCATTAGAACCCCATCGGCGCCTTTGGCTTAGGTAGTGGAAGAGGGATTGTGGAGCTACTGTCTCACTAACTGCATCTGGGACAAATAATGTCCGAAGATGTTCGCCTTGAGACAGCATTGAGTAGGTGAGTCTTCTGTCTGTACCCTGAAGCCCCAGGTTAACTCGTGTAAAGAAGCCCGATAAGGTGGCTGACTTACAAGATACTGCACTTGGTGATTGATGACCAGTTCGCCGGTGACAGGTTCAGCGTATTTGCGCATAGCGCCAGCCATTTCTGGTCTCACTGCTACCATGGTGATGCATCCAGGTAGACAAGTAACCTTTCCGATAAATCCTTCAGCTCGCCGTCTGACGTATTGCCCAAAGGTGTACTGCAAGTGACAATTGTTAGATCGGGTAGTGCTCAAAGGGTGATGCTGGACTTACTTGAAATTGCTGATACAAGTTCCAGAATGACCATTCATAACCTGGTTCAAGCTCGACCAAGACAAGCCCACAAGCAGCAATGGCCTTGTCATCCCGACCAAGAGCATTCGCCAACAGTGCAACAGCGCCCTTGTAGATGGTCGAGTCTGCATCTGTGCAGAAAACCATGTCAAAGCCTTTGAAGTCTTCTCCTTTAGTCAGCTCAGGAAGAATCTCCTCCCACATTTCCTTCCGCAGAAGTTTCGTGTAGAGAGGAGAGTTCTCACGAGGATAGTTGAAGAGATCGTGGCAAAGAATGAGAGAATCCTTCTTCCCGGCGTTCTTGACCTTCTCGATGACAATGACGGGGACATCTTCCATGAACCCGGCCAGGATATTCAAGACGCCTCTCTTCCACTTGAACGAGACATAAGGCCGCTGAAATTCGCGCACCATCCTTGTCATATGCGAGCGAACATCCCGTGGCTTGCCGTCGAGGATGACGACCATGACCTGTTTATGAGGTTCAACCCCATTGTCCCGGAGAGAGAAGATTGTCTTGACGATCTGCTCCTCACTCTCGGAGTATGCTGGGATGAGAGATAGGATCCAACGTCGACTGACGGGCTCGGGCGGCTTGAGCTTCCCGTAAATGAAACGGTAAATCAACCCCGTGGGAGAGAGGATGGCTGACAAGAAGTCTTTGCTCTTGACAAACAGAATGACAACGAAGACCACTTTGCTTTTCTTGCCAAGGAAAGCAGCAATCGCCATGCAGATGTTGAGCAGGAGGATGATAGCCAAGAATGCTACCCTCTGGTTGCGAAGATCCCGTTTTGAGAGGATTCTAGCCGGATCGACAGGGTCTTCGATCTTGGGATAACCACATGTCTCAACCGTGTCATTGACATGGACTGGGGTTGCCTGATGTGACTTTTCAGACATCGAGACAGGAGGACTGGGATTCTTTTCCTCAAGAGTGAACGAGGGACTTTTCGGTCGGGCATTTAGAGCAGTCATGTTGAACGAATGAATTGAGTACGCGGCAAGGGAAAGACAGGGGAGGAAATCAAGCCATAACTTTCATCTAGGACCTGGATGGCATCCATAATTCATTCTTTTGAGGTTTCCTCACCAATCTCAGATCGACCAAGGCAATACTGTAAATGACAGACAGGAAAAGGCTTGGCAATACAAAGATCCTGGTAAGCGACCCCCTTCTAAATTCCAGTCGCTTGGGTCTTGGACCAAAGTCGGCCCGGTATATTGCACGGTTTTGAAATGTCCCAACAGGTCATGACTTGAGAGAGTGACTCCGAGGAACAGTTTGCCAAATCTGGGCTGTTGATCATTGTTTCTGTCATCGTACCGAGAGAACGGGTGGAGTGTTTATCGTCTTGCACATTCCTGGCGTATCCGGAATGGCCCATGTACCCATGCTAGATGTAAAATAGTATGTCATCACGAAGAAGAGAAGCCACGAATACCGTCAACTGTTGCCGTTGCTTGTAGTCGTGGCTAGTGTCATATTTAGTCCAAGATTTAGTCCTTCGTGAGAAACGGGTTATCCGTCAACGGTGCCATATAGAGTCGAGAAAATTTGGAGAGATGTAGCTAGACTTAGGCATCGTGTCTGCAGAAGAATTTCCGAATCACATAGCATGTCTGTCACAAAATTAAAATTCCCACAATCTAAACTCTGGTAAAAGTGCTCTTGCCGAGAAGAATCTTGCGATGCTCGGCTAAGGACCCTCAAAAGTCTTTTCGACTCTAGAACGCTTGGCAACCATATAGCATGAAGACCTAAGCCATCCATCATCATACGAGCTAATTGCCGAGCACGTAGCTAAGCTTGTCAAGATACCGAGACCAACTGCCGAGTGGTTGCCTTCTCCCAACAGTTGCGAGTTGTTTGGTTCATCACTTACACCACCACCATAGGTATGTGATAAGTGGCTTGCTGCTCTGCAAACGGCTTCTAGTGCGCCATTGGGGAACGTTGAGAAAGTTGTTTCGTGGGTCCAACATATCTGTCATCTCATCGCTTAAAATTGTTATTTCCCCGAGAGGCTTGAAAAGCGGCTCGTAATTAAAGGTGTCTGGGGTCTGGCCCCCACTGATGGTACCATAGTGGTGAGCAAAGACGCATTAGTGAACACAGAATCATAGGTGCACAGGCCCGAATGTCACTGCTGTATGATATCTCCGTTGCTTGTGGTATTGCGCAACTGGTTGCTTATTTCTGAGCCTCCTGAGTTTTGAAACATCAATATAAATTAAATTGATCATTGCGTCAAGCGCGCTTATCTAGGTGTCTCAAATATAATGCACATCCCTGGTCCACCTGTGAATATTCTCCGTAGAGCAGCCCAATCTAGATGAACTGTGACTCTGAATCTTGTAAATCTCGGAATATACCGACATGTCGATATAGCAAATAGTGACATGAAATAGGACTGGTTCATCTTGGCACAAACAGCATTATCCAACCAGACATCAACGTATCTCACCACAACTCGGCCCGCCCCGCTACTTAGCCCACTTGGGCCAAGATAGTCTTACCATATAAGAAGTATTGCAATAAATACGTATAAAATTAAAATCAAGTATATATATAATATTAATTAGTA